>OMPJ01035475.1:0-10000 GCA_900312935.1 Carapus acus | reverse complement strand
CAGGATGGACGCCCTCAGCCCGACAAGGCATTGCATTGCTTCATTTTGCTGTGTGTGTGTGCGTGTGTGTGCTTGCATGTGTGTGTATGTGTGTGTGTGTGTGTGTGTGTGTGTGTGGGTGTGTGTGTGTGTGTGTGTTTGCGTGCAAATGTTGCTTATTGAAGACTTCCACTCGATATGGCGCTTCGGCAGAAAGAATGAAATGAATGTTAATCAGTTTTCCGAACAGAAGGATTAACACTTCATTAACGCAACGACACTGAGGTTTTTGAGTGCGACACACACTCGCGCACGCACACGCACAAAAGTCTGACACGATGCCGTCCATCATATGATGAAACTGGTGGCGTCTTTCCCTGTTACGCCATCAGCAGCACTTGATCGCACAGCCGGCGGACATGTTGACGGCATTACTATTCCTTGCTGCGGGTCCTTTGGAGACGGCTGATGTTCTGGCACCCATATATTATTTACAAAGAATTCCAGGCCCTTAATGAGCGCTAATTAAACGCCGGAGACTGGGAGATGACTGGCAGAAAACATCGCAGCATGTGACAGACATCTGGTGGAGGATAAGTGAGCGGGCGCTGGCAAAGTGGCTGCAGAAGCCGAGTGCGGCGGTGGAGGAGCGCTGGGGGTCATTTGAACCTGCACTTGAACCTGACTTTCAAACTCTGTCAATCAAGCTGACTACAGCTGTCACGGTTCACAGGGCACAGCTTAGAGGAACGCAGCAGTGTGAGGGCAGCAGGTGTGTGTGTGCGTTTTCCTCTGTGTGTGTTAGTGTGTGTGCGCCGACTGCAGGTGTGAGAGTGGATGCCGTGGTCTGTGTCTCTGCACATCAAGGGACATGTTGGTGAAGGGTAGCAGTCAGATGTAAATATAAAAAGGGCAATTAGGTTCCAGGTCTGACGGCATTAGCGATGGGAGCTTTCAAGCGTGCTATGAGAATTAGTTTGAGTAGTTTCTGTTCAAGTGTGTAGCCATGAGAATGCGATCTAGAAAAAGAAGTCTTGAATCTTTCTCATTAATTAGATAATAGATTAGAGATAATAGAGAATAGATTGCAAAGCACTTGTCTTTCTTTTGTATAGTAACGGAAGTAATAGTTTTCTTTTCTATTGTCTGACCAAATAACGAAATGTTTTCAAACGTGGTCATTGTGGTAACGATACAAACAAGAGCACAGATTATTCTAATTGCCATCCTAACAGCATCTGTCTCAACTATTTATTTTCCCTCTTGTGCGTGCTCAGTTTGCATGGAATTGTCAAAAAACATAACCAGCACATATACGTGTGTCCACAACGTACACAAAACCGTCAGGGCTGTCATGTGTGTTCATATTTCCATTCATCTCCCTCTCACACTTCTCCTGATGAAGAGTTTCAGTTCTATCACAACCTCTTTGGAAATGTCAGAATACATCAAGTGCATTTCCCACCCACTCAGCCATGAATCACCATCACAATCCATCAAACAACAACTCCACGACATCAGGATCCCCAGAAGCAGCAGCAGCAGCAGCAGCAGCAGCAGCGGCAGCAGCAGTAGCAGCCGCAGCAGCACATTGATCTGCATTTAGGGTTCCAGTAAAAGATAAGCGAGATAGCCGCGGCTCTATCTTTTCACCAGGCGACGGGCAAAACCGGCCGTTGCAGTACAATTCAAATGTCAGCGGCCTGAATGAGGGTGAGGAATGGTCGCACACGCTACTGCAGATAATGTGCTTCGATATATTCGTGCCGCCTTATCAGGAATTCCAGGGCACGAAGAAGAGAAGAGGAGTGAGAGGAGAAGACGCTTGAGGCGCAGAGAACGCCGAGGTTTAGTGGCAGCGTGCTGTAGGGCACTTCAAACCTGGACGTGTCAGGTTCAGGACCAGCTCCACTGGACATGAAGAGGTGGGCTCTATCTGTGCCTATTTGAAACTCCTGCTTTCAAACTGTTTTTGAGTGAAGCTCTTCTTCTTTCTTAAGTGGTGGGTGGAGATGCTCACCAATCTGTGTCACTGACCTGGAGTCAGTGTTGAAAGAGGCAGGATTTTATTTTTGGCTCCTCTACCATCTATCACCACAATGAAGAAGCTCTGAGTCAGGCAATGTGGCATGCAAGCGCAGGAAAACCGATAGCAGTGCTATATTTAGTTGAAATATGATAGAACACGGGTGAGAATATTGTTTTCTACCTCCTCTGCAATTAAAAATGCACATTTGACCATAGATTTCCGATGTTTTTGCACTTTGTTTTCAATGTGGCGACTTTCTGTCGGCTTGGGGCGGGGGTGTCCACACTTTTTTCATCGAGGAACAGATTCACTGAATTTTGAAAGGGCAAAGGCTCTTTGTTGTTGCCGGAGAGTTGTCGGGAGGAAGGAGGGCGGGCTTCGACAATGCTACAGAGCCACAGAGGCTCAGGACAGAAAAAGATGAGGCAAGGTTGAGGAAAACCAGCGTATGACACAGAGGGGGAGGAGAAATAGCACATTAGCACGTATGGATTAGCTGCCTCTCTTTTCCCAGGACCTGCAGACTTGCCGCGGCCTGACCGTAGCGCCCGTGTCTTAATTAACCTGCAGACACCTGATCAATACCCCAGAAACGAAGCAGGGAGGGAGGCGTAAAAGGTGCCACAACATGTGCAGTTCATGCGTTTTTTCCCCCGTTACTGCTGCTACTTTTTTTGGGATGTTTTTTGTAGCGTTGATACTGTGAGAGGTTAGAAATCAATGGGCACCGTGTGCTAGCTTGGAGCCCTTCCAAACAAAACAAAAGAATAGGTCTAAAAACACTATCTCTGATAATTATAATCTTTGTCCAGCCAAAATGGTCTTGAATTTCAAGCAAGATCTTCACAGGATGTCTCTATTATTTACTAATGTCTTACAGTAGATGCTATGCTGTGTTTGCTGCTTATATCTCAGCTCTGCCACTTTGTCCTGTCATGGCTACCGCCCTTAGCAGAGAACAAACTCCCCCAGAATCACCGGTCAGGGACAAACAGGGACTTTGTTTGGCAAACAGGAAATGTCGCCCCCTCCACCACCTGTTTGTTTGTCCTCACCCCATCATTCAAGTTTGGGTGTTTAACATTAGCATGCCTAGATGGCTGACGCTTGCAATGTCCCCTCCTGCCTGTAAATAAACATTGTGCCGCTCTCCAGGGTACATTTCCCCATTTCATATCGGCTACTGGCCACTTAAGGACACGCTGGTTCCATAATTGGGTAGCAGAAAAAAGCTAAATATAATTAGCATAATGACGCTCTTATTTTTCACACATTAGTTAGCTTCACTTGCTAGGTTTGTTTGCTTTGGTGTACATTAGGGCTTAGGCGATGTTTTGGCTGAGGGGGGCAAACTGGGTTTCAGAATTGGTCAGACAAACTGCGTGTCTGATGCAGAAATTAGTCGCTGGCATGAATAGCAACTAATTTGATTTATGCAAAAGCGGATGGTGGGGGCAAGGGATTTATCGTTCTGGGAAATCCGAAGCTGAACACCTGACTGTGAGGTTCAAATAATACGCGACCTAACGAAAATAATTTGGGAAATGTTAACTTGACAAAAGAAAGCATTTTGGTATATTCATTTTGTATCTCTGTCCTATGAAGTCAAACTTTTTTTTTGGTCCTCACAGTGTCATTCATCACTTTGTGTTATTAAGTGACTGCCACCTAACTTCAAACATCATTAGCGCCAGTTGCAAATATCCAATCACGTCACATTCACACACATCCTTGGGTGACCTCAGCGCCACCACCAAGTTTTATCACTGTTTGTGGAGTACTCTGGGAATTCTCTTGACACGATGGAGCCATTCTACGATAAGGCTTTCACATTTGGATGTAGCCAGGGGGCTGTTGGAGGGGGCCGGTTGGAAACTCTAATCTAGTCTGTCCCTGCCTGCCGCCATCACTCCTCCTTTCGAGTGAGTTACTGATCCACCTCTGGACAGAAATCGTATGTTTATTTTCTTTTCTTTCTCACTGCAAACTTTTGCTGGAAAATTGAATTTGATGCCCAAGGGCAAGGGTGGAAAATTGGGCAAAATAGCTTATTTTCCTCCCCTGCCCGCACCTTTTGCTACTCTTTCTAATGAATGGCAAAATTAGATATCTGTGGGAGATAGCGCTCGGTGGCTCCCCTCGCGATTCATAAATCACCAATTTATGTTTCCAGCGTGACAATAAATATTGTAGGAATGTGTCCGACTGCGCCATGTGACTGTCTGATGGAGCTGAAACGGACCTATCACACTCTGACGCAGCAAAACACATAGACGATCAAATGTCATCAGTGATTCGCAAATGATGTTCTGATCAGGCCTTGCGGGAATGATTCATGTCAGATTATGCGGAGGAGATGAACATTTCCAAAGGGCTCCACGAGAACATTCATTTAAAACCTTAAAAAACTCCCCGCTTGCTCCCACTCTCACCACTCACCGGCAATGGATTAACCCGTAAATGTAGTCATTATTAAACAAGACAAGGATAGATTTGGATCCACGGGCATCGCAATTTCCAAATGTCTGAGTCTCTCCTCCGTCGCTGATTTGTCCCCGATGATCGCCGTTTAATCAGCTGCAAATGCTCTTAATTACAAGATTAGTCTCCCACCAATTAGAAGGCGTGCTAATGGTTCTAATCTGCCATTGAAGCCTACTGAATTCTAATTAGGGACTAACTGCTCCAATCCACCTAGGGCCCATCTGATGGCCCATTATCAACGTAGTTACCCTCATATAAACCGACTGCAGCAGGCAACACAGGTCCCATTTGGAGAGCAGCTGTACAGGCTTTACAGCCGCCGTGTGGGCTGTTTCCACGCGTCATCAAATGACAATGTTTCCATTCTGGGAGAATACAGAGCTATTCTGATGATGGGGTGATTGAAATTCTTTACTGCATCACACACACACACGCACGCACACACAAACGCACTGCAGGCTGTGCTCATTAAATGTGTGGTTAGATTAAAAATGTTCAGCGGGAAAAATATGTATTCTTAATCAATTATGTGTAACTGATGCAGAGATAGATTTGTGCGTGCATGTGTGCGCATGTGCACGTGTGGGTATGTGTGTGCGGGGTAGTCAGAGGGGGTTGTTTCCACGTTGCAATATTTGAAAGTAATTAAGTAAAAATTGTTCTGGGAGGCATTGAAAGCACTTTTCTATATATGCGCATGTCCTTGTAGAATGTTTTCCTTGAAAATTGAATCCCATGCAACTCAAGAGCTTTTCGATTTCGGGGGAAACAACAACATGAAAACTTTTTGAGTGAGTCACATTTGCCTTGGACTTAGCAAAGCCTATATTTGTACATATCTACGTAATGTCCTGTTGTTTTCTTCTCCGACTGGTACTTTTTGGCTCCAGAGTTGTTTTCCCTTCTTTGAAATGATACCAATCCCACACTCCTTCTTTGCTGGTTTTGCCAAGTCTGAACTTGACACCTAATCAATTAGAACAACAAATTCACAGCTACATGTATGGTTTCCCCTCTTTGGATGGAAAATGCGCCCCTTGCTGTTACAATCCAGAGTCTCTGATGGCCCACATTAATTACGGCAACAAAACTGGCAGCAGGACATTAACAACAATTGTGAGCTGGCAGAAACAGTGAAATCATCGACAGAGACTCAAAAGATAGATCACCTTGGAGAATAAGATATGAATTCTATCAAAGTGCACGTGGGATCTTAAAAAACCCACCATGTGGGTTTAATCGCACATTTGTCAAATCAAAATTGTGACAACATAGAGCTCACACACGTCGCCATACAATGACTGTGACATTGTGTGAGGAGGAGTGACGGTGGGGTGCCAAATAAATCCTCGATAGGCAGCAATAAAGACACGGACATGCATTTAAACCCGGGAGGACCGAGGTTTTTCAACTCCTGTCCTTGTCAAATAATGGGCTGTAATTAGTCATGGGAAAGATTAACATCCATGTTGCTAGCACAAATTCCCATAAATCTCGACTGATCTGAGAAACTGAGAGAAATAAATTAGGGGCAAGCTACGAAAATAGAGAATAGAAATACCTCATGGTCAGTGTGTTTCGGTCTGAACGTATTATATCATCATAAAAGATGTAATTTTATATTAATACTGTATATGAAATCTGCGTGATTATTGTGTTTTGTATCTCTTTGGAGATTCGATGTACAATGTTGATCATTTTGTTGTGCAGCACTTTGTTCATCTCTCGCATTTCAATATAGCAAATCATGGAAGTTCAACCTTGACCTTCAATCTCTGCACCACAGGCTATTGGAACATGTTTCTGTTGTGGTCAACTTTGGTCAGATATCATCAGGAATAAAAGATCGTCCGCAGATATTTTAACATTATAGAAGAATAACACATAGATTTGCCTTTAATGTCATGAGATATATATGTGTATGTATAATACGAGATATGTAAAATGTCTCAATTTTTTGTGCGTTGCTCAGAATGATCGATTGAGTTTATATATAAGACAAAAACATCATAAGTGGAAAAGGGAAAATAATACGTTTTACCAAATGCACGCATTTGGTGCACTTGGCACCTGTCCCTCCGGCCATTTTGTGCACTTGGCAAAAACAGTGGCATTTTCTGAAGGATGAAGTATCTTACCTGCCCTGAACTTTGATGTCAGAGATTGCGTAGAAGTATCTCGACAGATTGTTCTCGTCAACCATGGTGGCCCCCGTGGCTGGTTTCAGCAGTCTAATCCTCAGATCGGTGATGGTGAAGAAGTCCCTCAGGTTCTTGGTGGTGTCCAGCTGGCCATACAGCGACGCCATGTTGTGCAAACGCGGGCCGGCAAAAAGAGCAAAGCGATCCTTGATCTCGAAGCGCACCGTTTTGTCGTTTTTCCACACGTAGCCGCGGGAGTAGTCCTCTGTGCAAATGATGTCCAGCAGGGTGCGCTGCGTCAGGTCGCTGACAGTCTTGGGCTCCATGGTGAAGGCGTCTAAGCAGTCGGTGGCGTAGAACTGGTAAGGGGTCCAAGTTCGGCCGTAGTCCAGTGACTTTTCCAGGACCATCTGCTCCGGCCGACCGGACTCAAAGGTCAGGACGATGTCGTCGGTCAGCTCGATGGTTTTGTTCCATGACAGCGTGACGTTGACCTGCAGGGGCTTTGGGTATTTCTTCCATGAGGTGGACTGCCAGAAAGTTGTGGGGTTGCGACCTTCAAAGTCAAACATGAGTTCTGGAGGGTGAGCCAACTCCTCAGTGGTGGCGTCGCATTCGTTGTTGCACATGTAAGGGTTCTCCTACAGACGGAGAGAGAGGCATAAATAAAAGTTTACATATGTGTGTGAGCGCAGATTTGTTTTAAAGCTTCTGTGCGTAAACGTGAGTCATTACGCTGTTGGATGAGACAGGAGCATCTCAGCGTTCGCCCTCTTAGAGGTTGACACTTTCTTACTAAAACAGTCTCGCCTGAGCCACACTGAAAGACAAGGTGCCGTCCAAAAGTGCGACTCCTCGTGCGAAAAATCATAAACCCTTCTCTACTTGGTGAGAAAAATTAGATTATCACGCCACTGATAAGTCTGCTGAGGGGTTTTAATACATCTCTTGGAGGATTCCTCAGTACCATCACCTTGTTTTCAGGAAAATAAAATGGACAGAACACGCTCTGGTTTGAAATAAAACCAAAGGAGGAAATGAGCAATTATATGCAAAAGCAAAACAGCCCGAAAATAGAAAAGGACATGAAGTCTTTGGCTAGGTTTTCCTTTGAGGATCTCAGATTGTTGTTGGGTCCAGAGGGATTTCCATCAATTTCCCTCGCAACTGTGTTTCAACCGTTTTATTTCACACATAAAAATATTTCCGTCACCATCAATTGCTGGATCGGTTGAACATGTCAGAAACAACCCTGCTTCCCCCACAGTCAGCGAGGGGGCCACTCGTTTACATTCTCTGGTTTCATCGTTTGTTTTTGTTTGCGATACAGTTCCTAATAATGATCAGTTTTGTCAACATTGTTTTTTATTACTGCTTTTTCCTGCTCCGGGGTAACGTTTTAGAATATGATCAGGCAGATTTTGTGCACAACAGCTTTGGAGAGGAGATGAAAAGTTAAATAAGCACATCAAGTGCATCTTTTATGTCGTTTGAGGAGAATGTAGCGCTGCCGGCACTTAGCCAGCCTGCCGGCGACAGTGTATGACGGCAATAATCCCGCGTGCTGGTCCGGATAAAAGTCCCATCAATGTCAAATTTATTTGCCCTAAAACGATGTGCCATGTCCAGCCCCAGCCCACGGCCTTGAGTCGCGGCGTTATTCCCGTCTCCCAGTCTCAATCCCCCTTGCTTAAGAGATCCTCATGCAGAAGAGAATACAGTGACCCTCTTATTAAGATTACACCGCAGATCCAATATTCTCCTTCACCACTGCTCCTGCCACCCAAATTGCCGCCGTAATTGATATTCCTGTGTGGCGCTTGAGCTGAGGTGGCAGCAGAATCTTGATGAGCGTCTTCTTATGAAACGCAGCAAAAGCAGGGGGACATACATTTTTCATGGGTCTCTGTCTGCCCTGAACCATCGACAACCGGTGGACTATTTGAGTTCCTCTGCGTTTTTACGTGTGGGTGCGTGAGCGTGTGCGTCTTTAGAAGAGAGCCGAGGAGCCGTTGTTACCGTTCTTGTGCATTTTCAAGAGCTGATAGGAGCGTGTGTGCTCGCATACGTAACCATATATATTTGAGCGTGCAAAGTTTTGGAATTACTCGTCTCTAGGTGCGTGCCGGCGTACGTTTGGGTGCTCGAGTGGGTGACAGAACGAAGAGGGAAGGAGAGAGGGGAGGAGAGATGGAGAGAGTGAGGGAAGGAGGGAGAGACAGAACTGAAGAGAGACGGGCAGAGGAGAACACACTTCCAATTGACATTCCTCTCACCTCTGCTCCCGGAACAATGAGGTTAAGTGCTGATGAGATTTGCATCAACTGTTAAGCAGTTCGATAATCAGCAGGCATCTGACACTCTACACGCAAAATTATTGAAAGGTGAGGAGCCGGGAACGATGCCGCCACCGCCTCGTTATCATACAGGCGAGCAGTGATGCATCCAGCCAACCTGCTAATTTCTCTCCTGTGGTAAGGAAAGAGAAGATAAGGCCTCCCATCATGTCTTATTTGAAAAGGTATGAAAATGTTTTTAAAAAGCGAGATTTCATCTTTGAGAAAGAGTATGTTCCACATACTAGTGAGAAGACGTCTCTACTTCTTGGCGAGATTGATAACGTGCCAGCCCAGCCCGGTTTGAGATACAGATCCGTGTCGGTCCATTTGATTTCCTGCTGGTCCGCGATACGCAACGTGAGGGGTCAGAGGGTGTGTATGTGTGTGAGGGAGGGAGAGATTGTATGTGTGTGTGTGTGTGTGTGTGTGTGTGTGTGTGTGCTCCTCAGCCGGTGAAGATAACTATGCAATGAGGAAGAACATGACAGGGATGGCGGGTCTCGCTCCCATGCTTGGCAGGCTCAAAGGAATGTTGCATGATCCAATTAGGAGACTAACAAGGGTTCCTGCTGCCGAGACAGACAGGCGGAGACGGACGAGGGGGCAGGGAGGACCGCTTGCAAGGACGGGAAGTTCTTCGTCTTCAAAAAAAAAAAAAAAAAAAAAAACTCACTTTTCGTAGCCCCTGGCAGAGATAGCTTGAAGGCACCCCTCAGATTGCTGGCGATGAGTGTGTGTGAGTGTGTGTAAAGGGATGGACAGTGGGACGTCAAAGGTAGAGGGGACATTTGACTGATTGTTTGCCCGTCCAATTTCCCCGTGAGTGGTGTTTTCCTGTCACATTCATTTCTTACATTTTGTCACCGACATTCCATTTCTGCGGCGGCGGGGTGCCCAGGCTCCGCCTCTCCGAGGAAACACAGCCGTGGTTGGCCAAACGGTGCGAGGCTCAGGGGGCGGCTGCGTGCGTGGATAATGAGAAAAACGATTTCTTGGCGGCGCGGTGAGAACCAGAGTAAATAAAAGCT
>OMPJ01035474.1:13173-25498 GCA_900312935.1 Carapus acus | reverse complement strand
TGGCTGGACACCCAGGCCTCCTCACAGCCTGAGAAATCACTCTCTGTGTAACTCGGGAGGGTCTCTAGTTGCGAGTCCGCCAGATGCTGAGCTGATGAAGACCTTGGACGACCCCATCTGGAGATCTGCTGAGGTCGCCTCCACGTCGCTAAGGGAGGAAGAGCGTCAGGCCTCCTGTCCTTCCTCCGCACCTCCCTCTCCAGATACAAGCAATCAGTGCTGCTTGGGGATTGCTGACGAGGGGCAGTCCCTGGATGATTGGATGCCGCATCTCCCGGGGTGACCTCCGCCGATGGCCTGGGTCTCTTCAGGATTTCGGTGCATTTGTCCACAATGTGCCACATCTGCAGGAAGCTGGCCACGGTGACGTAGTTCACAATGTCGTCCTGCACGATGCTGAGCTGGCCGGTGTAAGCCGAGCTGAGCACACTCTCGAACGCTACCGGATCCATAACTGAGGGTAACGAAACTGTTGTAACATTCTTTAGCAGCACCTATCGGGGGACAAAAACAGAAACATTTGGAGAAGTCTGGTAAATAAATCGAGTGGCTTGACCAACCCTGATGTTTGTGTTTGTGAAGATTCCAATCATTAAGGCTCCAAGACAGTTTGGTGACTGAGAATCTCAACTAACTGCTTATAACCAGACATTGCAATACAGGAGCAATGTCTGATGTAACCAGATGTAATCAGTGTAGCATCATGTCCTGAAATATTCATTAATTGGCAAACCTGATCGTGGAAGTAAGGTGAGGAGGCAGCCAGGACGCATCTGTGTGCCCTGAAAATTTGGCCTTGAACTTGGATGGAGAGGTCACACAGCCGTCCCTCCTCCCGCTGTCGGTTCAGATTATCCAGAACATTTGCTCTGGCGCCGGGGAAACACACCTGGACGGTCAGACCAGCCGGACCAGCAGATCCGCCAAGAGTTTGCTCCATAGCCGACGAAAAACTGCAGCAAAATAAAATGTCACAGAAAGCACGACAACGGTGAACAGTTTGAGCGACTGACTGCGTAGCATTGCTACTGTGTTGTCTAATATTTACACATTAAACCCAGTCAAGTCTTGGCACTTATTTATGGTGTCATCTTAATGGTGCACGATTCAAGATGTGACGCACTACTAAACATTGCATATATTTGTCTACACGACCGAAACAGTACTGCATTTTAGTGTCACTTTCCATGAACTTTACGAACCATTTCGTTGTTTTGCATCACCTAGCTTACAACTCGAATAGCTAACATTAGCATACGTCGAAGAATCGATTCGTGTCAAATGCACCAATACTGTACCTTTATTTGTCCGTGCGCCAACTATGTCAGGTAATAAACAAAATCGTTGGGGATATTTCACCACACATCTGCCTTACGATGAATTGGATATTGGACGCGCCATCGCTTGGTTAGGTTGGGGGTTGAAGCACAAGCTAGTGCAAGCTAGGTACCAATCCGGTTGTACAGTATGTGTCGCAAATGCTATCTTAGCTTAGCATCAGCATCCTCAGCCTCACAGCGTCAGTCGGTGTTTTGGTGTCAAACTTGGGCAAAAAAACGGCGATGACTTGGTAACATCCACCTATAATATCATAACAGGGGCAGTGGTTCCATGATTTAACTGTTACACAGAACAGCCACGGGGTTAAACGGTGGATTAGGGGTAATTTTGTGCGAGATATTGACACCAGCACCGCACACCGCGCCACCCCAGCCCTCCCCTCCCCGGTGATGGATTTTTAAAGGGGCAAGTCACGAATCAAAACAATAGTCAATATTTTCAGGTTATTTCATTCCATACGCGTTGGCGGTGGATGCGGCTGCCGACGAGGGAGAGAAATGTTTGTGTGAATATTTAACGTTAACCGAGGCGAGGCGGGGGCGAGGCGACACATCCACCCAGCCAGCGAGGCAGCACCTGCCGGGGCGGCTGTTGGGATTTTTACCGCAGTGCAGCCCGCGGAGCTCCGGAGCAGCAGCAGCCGCTGCGGAGGCAACACAGGAATGCTCCGTTAACTACCATCACCAGGACGCCCTTCATCCCAGCTTTATTTCACCTCCTTTTTTACTAAAACTTGGACTTATATCTTGCGTCTATGTACCTTTGGATGCTCACGCAATTTTCTCGGCGATGCCAGCACGACCGAGGCGTCTCTTTTACGAGCCCGGGGTCATTAAATAGGTGAAATTATCATCGCACTTCCAAGGCTGCCATCGCCAGCAGAGGACAGCTTGTTTTTTTTTTACTTTAACTTATTATTTAGATTTCAAATCGAAGAGGAGCGCTGGCATTCGTGCACAGTAGGCTTTGGTGGTAGATTGTCTTTTAAAAAGGAAGGGAGAAAAAGCAAACCCCTCTCCATTCAACCTGTAGTAAACACTGGTAGCGCATAGCCTGTGAAAAAGTAGCCGTTTAATTATTTTATTTGAGCATGCACATGAATTATATATGCATTGGCCTGTGAGTAAATGTTGGATTCCTGTTTGTAGCCGCGTCCATACTCGCATGAGGATTATATCAGCACATTTTACTGAATAGAACAACGCAGCGCACCGTTGTTGTCTGTGATTGCCAAAAAAAGAGATAAAATCCGATTGCTAGTGCAGTGTGTGCGTGTGTGTGTGTGTGGCCTCGGACGGGCCTGGTGATTGCTTCATGCATATAATATGAAGAGCTCAGGGAATCGTTAATCAAATCTCAGGGTGGACATCAGGAGAGGACTGTGATTCCCAGTTATTCCAAGTGTTTCATAGGCTATTCCATCATCTGAAAGCCAAAGGCCTATCACCTCGATTGAACTAAATTAACAGGAGAGCAGCAATCAGCTGCTAGTGTGGCAATAAACCCTTAAAAAAAACAACGCTGTTGCTGGTTTTAGCCAAAGAACTGCAAGTGTTGAGACTTAAATTGTACAGAGTAAAAGAGGCCTACATTTAGCACTTTATCACGCATGTTTAGCTTGACCATTGATAGATATTCAGCATATTTCAGAAAAGATACAGAAATTCCAGTAGCACGACAGAAAAAAAGTTTGCACAGGAGGGAACAGATTTCATTATTTTGTTTCAGGGGAGGTGCGCATAGGTTAGACAAAAGTCACTCAAGGCATCAGCAACAAAATCGAAAGACTCTAGTTGGCGTTTGCAAGACGTCAGCATTAGTGTTGAGAATCGTCCCTGGAGACAGTCTTGCTGTCCTGTAAATCGGCTGACATGGCAACGTTTCACCTTCTTGCTATTTCGCTGCTGTTGTCCATCTTTGGTGAGTTGCATCTCGCATCCGTGGCCTCGATATACCACATCTGTGTGAATATACGGATAAATATATGAGTGTTTTCGTCTCTTTTGCGTTTGCCAGCCGTGCACCATGGTGACGGGGCCTGTGCCGAGGTGTCGTCAGACACACAGGCGGTGGCCGGCAAAGGCTTCAAACTGGGCTGCATCTCCTGCAAGAAGAGGAGCGAGGTGAAGGGCACGGCCACGGTGGAGTGGTTCTTCAGACCCAAAGGGGAGGCCGACTTTATTCAGGTGAGTGAGCGGCGGCTCGGGCCCCAAACACTCAACATAGTAATTAGTGAACAACCAAAAAACAAATTAGAAATCAACATGTCTCTCCTCGAGGTATCTGGAAGGAAACACTGCACAAATCCCAGAATTTAAACCAATCCTGTGGCTCATTTTTGCGTTGCTGTTAGCACATGCGGCTTCTATTGAAATATTGATGAATTGCACCGCTGACCCTTTAAGCTCCAGGCTTAAAACGCAAACGCACGCCACAAACTACGCAATGTTAAAAGGATGTCGTCAAAAACATAGAGGCTGCAGCCCATCCCTTAACTCCCACTCGCCTTCCCTCCCTCCTTATCTCCCTCCATCCCTCTAGTTCACTCACACACACACACACACTCACACAAACGTATTCCCATCCACACAAACAGTTGTCCATCACACCGCGTTTTCAGGAATCAGGAATCTTTCATTGTCATTACAGCAGTTGCATGGTGCAAAAGGTAATACAATGTGTAGAATGTGTAATACAGGCACTGGCGTACCGCGCTGACCTTGTGGTTGCTCCTAGCGATAATAACATACCGCGTATACATTTCATCATCCGATGCATTTAAACTGCAGTTCAGACTTTCACCCCAGAGGTCACATCTGCTCGGCGGTGGCACGCGCCGCCGCTCTGGCCTCCAGCTTTCACTTTGCCTCACTCCTCTATGAACAATGTGTCGGCAGATATACACCTACGACGAGGAGGGGCCGTCCATCAAAAGCGAGCAGTTTGAGGACAGGGTGGACTGGAACGGGAGCAAGAGGAGCAACGACATCCAGGATGCGTCCATTTACCTGCTCAACGTCACGTTCAACGACTCTGGCACCTACCAGTGCTTCTTCAACCGCATCCTCAGCTACTCCAACTATGAGTACAGCACGGTCGTCACCAAGGTCGTCCATCTCACCGTGGTGGCTAAAGGTAAGAGTGACAGCAGTCAGGATTTTGTATTATTTTTTGGATTATGAATCAGTCGAGCTAAGATGCCGAACGCCGCATTATAAATGGTTAATGAGCTGCGGGGATGACGCAGCCATAGCAGCTTGTAGCCAACAGAACCCATGACCTTGATTCCTGTGAGATTTCTGAGTCATCTTCGAGCTTCTCTCCAAGATGGCTGGCGGCAGGGCTGAGCGATGAATTACAACGCGGCGAGTGGTTGGGTGTTTTCATCACAGCGCGGCCGACCACACGCACAAGGTCATTGTTTGTTTGGAGATGCGGCGGATTTGTGCATCAGGCTGCTGAGCGGCAGCTTAGGCAGGTACCTCGGCGGTGCAGGAATTGGCAGATGGAGTCAACAAAAATGGAGGCCGCGCACAAACACAACAGCATAAATCAGCTGTCTGTCTCACACACACACACACACACACATTTTTCATGGCCAAGTCAGCTCTTGCACAGGCTGCAGACATGCCTGAGAACCACCATCTTCTACGCTGAGGCACTAAAGCAGAAGCAGAAAGTCCAGTACATTTGCGATAACATCATAATCCTTTTACAATTCAGTATTTCTTGTCCACAGCTGCCACGCTCAAGTGATTCACGCCGATCTTGACTCCATCTCTGGTCAGCTGATAAGGTCTTTTGTCAGATAATGTTACAGGATGTTGGGCAACTTGATCCTCCCCTCGTTTGTAGATACAATCCATCATCACATTAAGGTTATTTGGGGGTTTTTGTTCCTACACCGCGCAGGAAAACTTAAATGTCTTGTCACGTCCAGGTGTCCCTCTGACTGCTTTGCTCCCGCTTCTCTCTGTGCAGCCAGCAGAGGAACGGCGTCCATTGTGTCCGAGATCATGATGTACGTGTCCATCATCGGCCTCCAGGTCTGGCTGCTGATCGAGATGATCTACTGCTACAGGAAGATCTCAGCAGCCGGAGAAGAAGCGCTACGAGAAGCCGCGTAAATATCTGTGACATGCATCTGTGCACACATGTACAGTATGACCATGAAAGCGTAAAACCTTGTAACTCCTGGTTTTGGAGACAATTTAAATATCTTATTTAAATGGATCAAGCAGTTAAGAGAACCATGGTGAGTCTGACAGAGAATTAGTGGTTGTACGTCTTCAAAAGCAGCTAGTTTGGAGGTACAAGGTTTTAGTAGACCAGCCCGTCTATGTATGTGTGTGTTGCTGAGCTCGACGCAACACACACCTGTTACTCTGTGGCGCAACATGCTACATGAAGTGCCAACAACTAACTCAAAAGTAGAGTCGGCGATGTGTTCGCAATGACGCATCAGGCGTAGATTCTCCCCGAATGCTGCCTCAGTGTCTGAATACCTTTGTCCCTCTCCATTGATTTTTATTTTTTGCTCCTCAGTCATTTCCCTCCATTCCCCATCGTGCCTCATCCATCCCGCTCACCCGTTAAGTTGTAAGACTGTGACTGTGTCCATTGTGTTTGTGTGTTTTCACTTGTGTCTCTTTTTTCTAACACCTCGTGCTATCTGTCTACGTGTCGTGTTTTCATCCTTTCCCCCCAAGTAAAAACAAAAAACAGCCGCCTGTAAGTCAAAAAGGAACATGAGACTCATACAGCTTCAGATATTTCTGTTCTTTTTGCATCACTTAATTTTCACAATTTTGCCCCTGTTCGAGCTTTCTGCTTTTGTGCTAATTGTAAATTTTTCTCCTTTCTCTCAAGAAACGCTGAATATTTGGCCATCGCTTCCGAAAGCAAAGACAACTGTGCAGGGGTGCAAGTTGGAGAATAGCACAGGTACCGAGAGTCGCAACATCCCTTATCAGTCGGATGCTGAGCCTTAAAACTGTCTGTTGTTTGTGAAAATAACATTAAAAAGGTGATGACTGCCCCTTAGCTTAGCATGAATGAAGACACAATTTGTGCCAGCTGTGTTAATTTTTGAGAAGAAGCTGACTAAACTATCTTGGAAACACTGACAAATCTCTCTCTCTCTCTACACAGGGCCTCACCTGTGAACTGAAAACACCCTCCAACTCTTTCAACTGCATGAGCAACAACTTGAACACAAACGCGCACACACACACACACTCACACCTCCTTTTCAAACACGATGACATTTCCCCCAGTCTTAACACCAACAGACCCCAAGTACACAGAGCGCATGGTACCAGCACTGTACATAGATAACCTGTGTGCAAAAGCATGTTCTGCACTTATGTTAGAAACCATTATGCATCATTGAGCCACGTTGTTGACGAGACATACTGTAAATACAGTATTTCTTTATCTAGGAATACATTTATATGAAATAAGTGGTAATAAAAGAGCCTGATGGGCTCCTAGAAGATTGTTAATGACAGCTTTGTAATTAATCATGTAATGTTATGTATCTGTAATGAGTTGCACAACATGTATGGTATCATAAAATAGAATGTGATGGACAATGATGAGCTGTATTTGCAGTTTGAATACTCTTGCTAGCTGTACACACGGTAAAAATCTTAAGATGTGCTATTAAAGCTGAGTAAATAGACGTCAAAGATTTATTTCCTGCGATTTCTTTACAGCTGTAGCACACAGTCAGTGTCGGGGTACTGGGGCAGGTTGAGCTTGTACTTCTTCTCCAGGGAGGGCGGCACGAAGCGGCCCCCCAGGAAGTGGTAGCGTCCTCGGAACAGCAGGGCCGACTTCTTGGGAGCCGTGAGGGAGATCAGCATGTCGGGCTGGAGCCCGTCCGCGCTGCCCTCCTCCACGTCCCAGCCTGGGAGAGGGGGGGGTCACAGGGTCGCAGTTTTAGGGAGGGAGGCGGAGGAGGGAGAGGGGGTCAGTCGGGTCGAGGGCTGACCTGAGGGGATGTCGATGCTGGCTACGGGCACGGTGCTCTTCTTCAGGACGCCCAGGATGGACCCAAAAGGCTCCCTCACGGCTCCCTTGAAGCTGAAGCCAAAGATGGCGTCTATCACCAGGTTGTAGGCCTCGTCGATCACTTGGGCCTGGAGAGACATTTTCTCTGAGTTACTAGAAACTCCGTCGTTGCACATTTTATCCCCACACTGAGCATCTCTGCACATTGTTCCTGTAACAGCTGTACTTGTGGTGGAAATCTAATTGTGACCCAGTTTCCCAAACCAGTCACATTAAAGCTTCATCAAATGCAAAGTGTTGATTCAGTCGCGCTATCTTAATGAATTTTTAATTGTTCAGTGGAAGATGCTGAAGCTTTTGTGGTGCCTCAGGAGTACAGGCACACACATGGATTTTTGTTGGCCTCTGTGGAGGAATCTGCTGCATTATTGATGAAAAGTCAAACCTCAGGCATCTCGGTCAGGAAGGGGATCTCCATTTTCTCACACTGGGTGGTCAAGCCAGTAAACAGCGGTTTGTTCGACCTCTTCGGGTACAAAATAGACGGCTCGTAACCCTGTTGAAGACATGGACATGAATTTCCATCCATCACATCAACAGGCAATAGAATGCAAAACAGATTTACAGGCTTTTGCATGAGTTGTGCTTGAATTCTTTACACATTTCACACGCACAAAGAGCTTAAGATGTCGTGCGCAGACCAGCCCGTCTCCGCCATTGTTGCCTGGTCCGCAGATCACCAGCAGGGAAGGTCTGGACCTGGTGAGGGAACTAAGCGGATACGCCTATAGGAGAGAGGAGCCGACAGATCGATAACAGGGGCGGTGCGGCATGGGGGAAGACTCTAGAGTTACAAGAATGCAGCATTATGGCTGATGAAATCCTTTAAAAACATCCTTAATAAGCACAGTAAGTATCAAACGCCTGCTTAAACATCACGTGGGAGAAGCTCACCTGAATAATGAACTTTCCATCTTTACAGAAGAACTGACTCAGGCTGTTTAAAGCAACGTAATAGCCTGATTATTTCAACACTTATAACAGTAATAAAATGAAAAAGGAGCCACCAGAGTGAAACCGTGAGGTCAATACAGAAAATACAATACACTGTGGAAAACAAATCCAATTAATATTTCATATTTGTCGTCCTCAGAGTCCAGTAACAAAAATAAAGTGATGAGAATGTAATTGCTACGCTCAATATTGCAGCATTATGACATAATAATAGGCTGTGAGTGCTGGGTGGGTGATGAGTGGTGAGTGCGTGAGTGAGTGTGTGTGTGTGTGTGTGTGTGTGATTCAAAGGGCATCATTTACACTTCAAAGCAGGAGCTTGTGCAGGGGTCTCACCCTGGTGATTGCTGTGGCACAGCTGAGGCCTGCCAGCTCCATCAGCTGGTCCACGCTAAAGCCGTACTCGCTGAAGAGCTCTTCATCGATGTGCTGGGCCTCCTCCTGCCTATGGAGCAAACGGAATCTGTCACTCAGGTCACACACGTATGTCTTGACTATATGTCTGATGCGTAACGTTTCATAAATGAAGCAATAGTCATGTCTACAAATTGTATGGACTGCCAAATATGGTGGTGGAGAACCAGGCGAGACATCCCATAAAAATGATGTCTGAGTACATAGATCCCAGGCTCCAGCTTTACCCTAGAAATTTGATGGTCTGCGCCATGTTGGATAGTGATCTTCCGCTGCTGAAACAGGCCTTATTTTGATTATTTGCAGCGTGATACAGCGGGCATGTCCCTTTCTGAGCGAGGACAGCCGCAGCTCGAGACGACACCAGGACGCCGATCCCAAACAGAGCACGAACGCTCAGCATTCAGATAGATCCTGACCTCTGAAAAAAAGAGAGGACATGGCTGAAACATATTGCATCACATAGAGGGAGCCTTTACTTTTGCATTGATTTATCATTCTCACATCCCAGTTATCTCCGGCCCATATTCTCTGGAATAATTTGGGGCTCTTCAATCTCTGACTCCGAATGACAGTCATAAATACATTTCCCACAAGAGCAGTTCTATGAAAATGTACGGCCACAACCTACAGTGATAATTATGCAGGAATCAACTGCAACCATGCGCAGAATAGTTAAAATAGACTGATTATTGGCGCTTTGGAGCCATCTGTCATCACCTGCATTTTGAAACATGCCGAACGCAGTGTGAGACGTAACACATTTCTACTCGAAAACCGAGTACTTAAACAGGAGAGAGTGTGTTTGTGTAAGGTTACATCAAACCCAAACAGGAGGACTCTGTTGTGTTGTGTCTGCACTAGGTTCCGGCTAGGCTAACGCTATCAACACATTGATTCCGGCATAAAATACAATTAACAGTCACCATGCACTAGACAGACAAACACACAACAACCGGTGAGTGACTTTGAATGAATTGTTACTGCAACTTACGGTTCAATATGAAACTTTTGAGGTAAAAAGGACGTGCTGGGTGACTCGGGCACGCCTCCGACCACCAGTCAGTCACATCTACTTCCGGTTTTACGAAAAATAAAAGGGTGGTCTCTTCAAAGTAAAAGCTCGAGATTCCTCAAGTATAACGCGCTGCGAATGTTGGATCAGAGTAGTTGTTGTAAGGACTTAAACATGCATTGCATGAGACACATAATTGTAAAAAAGAAATTCTGATGTAAATTCTAATGTAAGATTGAGTTAAAAATTCTGAAAGGAATTTCCAGTGTCATCCGTGTGCTCAAAATCAATTCATTGATTATATCTTTAACTATGAATGGCTAGCAAATTACAAACAAGACACGAGTATTTGAAAAAAGCCATGTTTATTGGTAGAAGCAAAAGTATAAAATCCACCTTTTTAGTCCCACAGCAAGGCTTTGGTCTGGTAATATTTAAAACAGTCAGAGGATGAAAACTATTACAACTATGTCCTCTAAAAGTGAAGAAACTCACAAAGTCATTTAAAAATACTCAATTGTAATATAAGTAATAGAACATACTAAGTTTTGTCACATAATTTCACTACTTTCACAAATGAAGGGAACGTTGTTAAAAAAATAATTCCCCAAAATGTCACAGAAATAGAAAAACAGTTCCTCGTTTGCATTCATACTGATGACAATAATCCATGAGAATTTATATAGTATAATAAAGCTGTGTAACCATTTACTGCATTTAATATGTTGAATAATATTCAAAAGGACATAAATTGAAAAGGAAACGAATCCCAGCATGGCTCCATATCTTCACATGACTGGACACATCTCCACCCTGGCTCCACTCTGAGATAGAAACAGGTGAGCAAAATTCACGTTACTCGACATGTAGAACAACAATGTAACAAAACAGTTTCAAACAAGTGTTTTTGGTGCACACCTTGCGAGGTGTGCTGGCGCTGAACACGTAGGATTGTGGGAGCAAACCCTCAGAGATGCCCCCGCTGCGGAAGGAGCGCGAGGCCGAGGACACCGAGCAGTTGCTGGACTTATCGGAGGGAAGCCCGCAGGAGCCGCACACCACCGTGCGACTGCGAAGGTTGTACTCGCCGTCTCCCCCGCAGGTGCTATGGGCCACCTGGATGCAGACAGACAGACAGAAAGACAGACAGGACACCTCGTGTTTTATGTTATGAATGATCGGTTGGTTTCACTAGCGAAACTCGTCTTAAATCCCATGGAGAGTAAAGGTGGCAAATGATGCAAAGTGTTTACATTTACTCGCATACATGTTATGTTACAGCTGTCGCCTTAGTACCTCCTGTTTTATTTTGCTATCATTTCCCTGATGTTCCTCTCTTGAGTCGTGTCTATGTGATTGTATTCCTGCCCTAATGAGTCTCATTTACAGGTGACTGAGCTGTTTTGCCACTTTGTCTCAGTTATCTTGCGTTCAAAGCTTTTTTTGCGGTACCCATGCTATCAGCTACATCCTGATTCTCAACTGTGTTTTGGATCTATTAACCTTTAGGATTTCTTGACATTTACTCGAATCTTTGTCCGTTCCTGCTTTGCCCCTCTGCGCTGTGACCTTTGGGACCCACTGGATTTAAGTGCCTGAATATTAGTTGGAGCACTTTGGCCTCCCCTCCTTGCCTTGGAATTATATTCTCTGTCTTCCGCAAAAGTTACATGCACAATCAAGTCAGACAGTGTCGAACATTATGGTCAAAATCTTATCACAGTATTCAAATTTAAAAAGGACAGCAGAAATATTACAAAGCATATAAATTAAATTAAATTAAATTAAATTAAATTAAATTAAATTAAATTAAATTAAATTAAATTAAATTAAATTAAATTAAATCAAATTAAATTAAATTACCACATTATGTACCTATGTGTTACCCTCCTACCCACCTACCTACCTACCTACCTACCTACCTACCTACCTGGCTAGCTACCTACCTACCTAAATAAGAGCTCATGATTTGTTACGCTGTTGAAATTAAAAGTGGCATATCATTATATTTCCTACCATGTCGTCATCCTCTTCCTCGAACTGGGTGCGGGTGACTTTCCTCATTGCCATCTCCTTGGAGAAAAGGGCTTGGTTAGCATTTTGGCTTCTCTTGGGGGTTTGGTCAGCATATTAATCACGCAGTGGGGAATAATTCACTGATGGAGGGTGGTGGGTGGTGTGTGTGTGTGTGTGTGGAGCGAGGGGATAGAGGCTATGCTGCGCTGCTTGTGCAAGAAATGACACTACCTCTCCATTGGCACTGATTAGAGTGGTCTGGAATAGATCGCCGCTTCCCCAGGAGGCCTGCGTCTTCCATACCAGGTCAGAAGGAGGATTGTGGGCTCCTCCTGCAGCCGAAGCCCAGATCTTCACACAAGCAAGCAAGGAAGAGCGTTAATTGTGTGTTACCTATGGGTAATTTCTGTCTGGACATCACGAGACTGATCACAGGAGCTGCTCACCGTGACCCTCTGCCCGGCCTTCAGGGTGAACTTGGCGGGAAACTTGAAGGCGATGGCCGCGTCC
>OMPJ01035474.1:0-13153 GCA_900312935.1 Carapus acus | reverse complement strand
CCTGCCTCTTCACCTGCCAGTTCCCCAAATTCTGGTCCTGCAGGACAAGCAAAACAAAGCAATTAGCACTGAGAACAGAGAAGAGAAATACTGATGAGTAATGCTCCCTCCCAGCAGTGAGAGAAACAGAGAGAGAGAGAGAGAGAGGGAGGGAGGTAGCGAGAATTAATAATGTGGCCTTAAAAAGCCACCAGCAGGAGCTGGCTGTGCTGCGTCTGTAGCTTAAAATGGCCCAGAGAGTTGCTGCGTGCAATTTGTTCCCAGTTAAGACCTTCCAAATGTACGTCAGCACCATGTCAGGAAACTGCAGCAGGGTGCACAAAAAGGTATTAAAGCTAAATGCCTCAGGACAGCATCATAACCTGATAATGTGTCCTGACACAAACACAAACCTGCACCTGCCTTTGCACTTCTGACCGCAGGCATAAACGCAGTAAATACCCACATGATGCAGTTTACTTTAGTATTTCTATTTGAGTACTGGGGCAAGAAAAATGCAACTCTGCAGCTGCATCACCTCACTAGTAATATGTTGCTCTACTTTCCCAAAGCCTCGCTTTTTCAGTTTGGACCTCTGCTGTGATACTTCCCCACCA
This sequence comes from Carapus acus, assembly GCA_900312935.1. Taxonomy (NCBI): domain Eukaryota; kingdom Metazoa; phylum Chordata; class Actinopteri; order Ophidiiformes; family Carapidae; genus Carapus; species Carapus acus. The sequence continues at coordinate 12,557 of OMPJ01035474.1, read as the reverse complement.
GGACCCTATTTCGTCTAGGCTTATATCTTTCAAAAAAGCCTCCTCTGCTCCCTCTCACCTCATCTGCTTTGTTGCTGAGCCTGACATATTTCCCATCCAGGTCCACCTCATCCACCGTGACCCTCCCGCTGGCCGAGGCCTGCTGGGTGATGCGCGTGCGTGCCACGGCGCCCCCTGTGAAGCTGGAGGCCTCGCTGTCCGTGTCGTTGGGGCGGCGCCTCTTGGCGGGGGAGTTGCGAGAGCTGCTGCTGTGGACGGAGCGGGACTGCGCCGCCGACATGGAGGAGCGGCTCCCCCCTGTGGCTTTGGTCGGCGGCGGGCTGGGGGACAAGCGCAGCCTGTAGGGACACGTGGAGGGACCATTGAGAGGGGAACAACAAAAGTATTGAGAAGAAACCATCTCCAAGACTCTCACCGCTCCTCCTCTCCCTCCAGAAGCTTCCTATAGGCACATATCTCCATGTCCAAGGCCAGCTTGACGTCCAGCAGCTCCTGGTACTCGTCCAGCTGCTGCTGCATCCGCTGCCTCATCTCCGCCATCTCTCTGTCCTTCTCTCCCAGCAGGCGACGCGTGGTGTCTCGCTCTCGAGCCAAAGCGTCCTCCAGGTCCCTCACCTTCGCCTCGCGGGCCGAGAGCTTGTGTGGACAGACGATTATAAGATATTGTATGAAAGAAAATCACTTTGTATTTTCTGGATGGAAGTGAACAAATGCGACGATTTTTTTAATTGTGATTTTTCCTTTTGAATTGAGATTAATCTCTGGATCTAACGCCAACCCTCACTCATTTTTAAAAATCATTTCTAATTGCACTCCTTGACATTGTAAGAGAGTTTCAAGTCCACGTCAACAATGTGAAGAAATTCTTACCCCTGATCAAATGACCACAAAACCAAAACAAACAAACAAAAATACTCTTTGATCTTTTACTTTGATTATTTCAAAGGAGGTGCGACGTCAACATGCTTGATGTTTACTTCAAAAGCAAGAACATCAAAAGCGCGACAAATTCAGGAATTACGTACAGGTTTGAAGAAGGGACAAAACAGCCCAAGTGTAGATTGCGATTTAATAATAAATAGATTTCGGTTTGACCTTAGTCTGGATACGATTAACACCTTAACTCTGACAGCCCTGATCTAAACTGACCTTCTTTTACTTGGGATGAAATAACTCAAGTGTATGAAAGCACTTAAGGTATAGAACCCTTACCCCAACCCTGGAATAATGATGTTTTTAGAAAACGGACTAACTTTTTGCAATTGCCGAAAATTTGCTGTGCTCATCACACTAATCCTAACCCTAGCCCTAAGTACTCAAAGTTATGCGGCGCGTCCTGGTCTGAATGTCATCGGTGTGTACTCGGGTGTGTGAGAGAACCTGTTTCTGCAGCTGAAGCAGCTGGGCGGACGTGGACTCCAGACGGATCCGAGTCTGCTGCAGCTCCTCGTGTGCGGCGCCCACCAGGTGGCTGCTGCGGTCAGCTGACTGTCGGGCGTTCTCCAGCTGGGACACACACACACACACAATTTGTTCTTCAAGTGAATCAGTAGAAGTGCTCATCAACAACAAACTAACACACTTGAGAAAAAATTCTGTATTTTGGCAATGATGAAAATGCCAAAACAACAAAAAAACATCCTCTTCACACACGACAAATATTGTTTGCGACAACAACAAGACACAAAACTTGTAAATGCTTCTATAATAAGATATCTATCAAGTCTGAGTGCACAGATGTGAACTGATCTGATTTGTGCAGCGACACCATGAGGTTGTTGGCTCCCTATTTGTATGGACATGGGTCTGACCTTAGTGTTGAAGGTCTTCTCAACATCATCCTTGTACATTTTAATCTGCTCTTCGTGCTGGCTGCGCATCTCTGTCAGAGCCTCTGCCAGTTTGCTCTCAAAGTCCTGCGTGCGGCTGTTATCCAGCTCCACCATACGAGACTCGTGGCGCCGCTTCACCTCCCTCAGCTCCTGTTGGAAGACGGAGAAGGACAACAGCAGCTTTCATCTTCCAGTAGGCAGATGCTGATCATCTACAGGAGCAAGGTCTAACAGGCCGGCGGTCTCACTTCGGAGTGAAGGTTCTTATGGAACTCCAGCTCCTCCTTGAGGGTTTGGATGCGATTCTCTCCATCCACTCTCCTCAGCATCTCATCCTGCAGCTGCTTCCTGGCATCACTCAAGCTGGTGTCCAGCTACGGAAACAAAGCCAGCAGAGGACAAAAGTCACCCGCAAATAAAAAATAGAGAACAGGAAATGGGGCGAAAGTGTGTGAGATGATATGTCAGAAAATTATCATTTGTGACGAATGACGTTTAATCTGCAGTTATTCAGAAACTTATATGAACTCATTCCCGCCCAGATGTTTCCACTGAGGCCCAGACCATGTATGCATGTGCGTGTGTGTGTGTGTCTGCATGTGTGTGTGTCTACCTTGGCGACCTGCGCCTTGAGGTCTCTATTTTCCACGTCTAGGTTGCGCTTCTCGCCCAAAGCCGTTGTCAAGGACGCGTCCTTAGAGTTCAGCAGAGCCTCACAGTCCTTCAGCCTCTGTGAAGCTCCGGCCAAATCGGACTCCTTCTTGGTGTTCCTACCAAAACAAACCATCTTTTATTTCTTCTCCCCACAGATGCTTCTGTTTTAAGAGGAGAGATTTACGCTTGGAAAGAAGGGGCAGGGGTTTCCTCTCACTAACGAAGTGACGTTTGCATTGTCGTCCAGTGGAAACGCATTTACTCCATTTTCCTCTCCTGTGACCCGCCTGAGCTATTTTTGTCACGGGATGTCGTCTGGGGCTGAGCGGAAACACGGGAAAGACCTCGGCGAGAGTGACTCACGGGTCCGTAACTGCCTTCGTCTCAATCACGTGTCTGCTCGCCACAGACCAAAACCGCCAGTGTTTAGTTGAGGCGCTGCCATGGCAACGCAGGGTCTCAATATTTATGGAAAAGTAGAATGGCTGAGGGAACTGAGCCTACAGAACGTTGCCACGTACCGTGCGTATAATGATGAGTTTGAGTTTGAAAAAAAAAGAGAGAGAGAGAGAGAGAGAAAAAAAAAAAGACAGGGGGGAAAGACTTAGTCACCGGGCTCTGGTTGTGTCGATGTGGGGAAGAGGGAAGAAAGAAGCTGGACGTCAAAGGGCCAGTGAGCAATGGGGAGAGTATGTTAGCGAGGGAGTGGCAAGTCGGCACAGAGGTGGAAACTGACTGAGTCTGAGTTCAGTCAAGTCCTAAACTTGAATATGATGCAAATTTAACAACATTTTGGGGAATGTGTCCGCTCCTTCACCCTGGGTTACAGCAGACTGAGTCGAGTAGAGTTGAATAAATACGGCTGTTCACGCGCCTCACACTGCTGCTTTTTCCTCTTGTGATCAACGGCTAAACTAAATATCCTGATGAAAGGACTTTTTATTTTGGTTGGAGAGGCCACCCCAGGACAAACGCCAACCGAGCAGCCGTCACGGGCTGTAACGGCTGAGGAGGAACCAAGGTTCTCGTCCAAAGCCTGCAATCAGGGTGCTTCTCGGGAAGCGTGGAAACTTTGACTGTCCTTCTGCAGAAACCACATTTCTTACCATATGAATGCACAGGGGCTCTCCCACAATTTGTACGGCCTGTAATACGACCCTGCTCAGTGCTGCCCCCTCAAGTCTCCATTCATTCTACCTCTGACTCTACATTATCGCTTCATCTCAGGGTTCTGGTTTTCCTCTGACTTTGGACCGTACACCTACCTGGCTTTCAGCTCCTTGTGGTCCTCCTTCAGCTTGCCCAGCTCCAGCTGCAGACGAGCGCGCTCCTTGGCCACCGAGTCCAACGTCTGGCGGGCATCGGCCAGCTCAGTCTCGTAGGCGGCCTTCAGGCCCGTCAGCTCGCGGCTGATCTCCGTCTCGGACTCGGTGATGCGCAGACGCAGGCCGGCGTTCTCGAACTCCAGCGAGCGGACCTTGTCGATGTAGACGGCCAGGCGGTCGTTGAGGTTGCACAGGTCCTCCTTCTCCTGCAGCCGGGTGATGCGGTTGGGGGATAGCGGCGTGTTGGCACCCCGGGGAGTATTTTTGGGTGTTGCCATTGCACCTCTAGTCTTACTGGAAGGAGGGATTAAAGGAGATGAGGGATAATGATGAAGGGATATTTATAAAAATCAATAATTTACCCTGAGCAGTCATCATTTTGAAACATGCATTGCCTCACAAAGGGACCTTTACCTTTGGAAAGTAGTATGTTAAGGTACTAAAGCAAGATTAAGAACACATAGCCAAAAAAGGACTCTGGAGATTACTCAGAATAAGTGTCTAGGGAATGATATAAAAAGATAAAAACAGGATACAGAACATAAAATGTTGGGAGGGGCTCACAACTCCACCCAAAAATCCAAAGATGTCCTCAAGAGGATGCAGGTTCTGGCTTTGGCCCTCTCACCTTTTCGCGGAGATGGAGTGAGGAAGAGTGGAGTGTGCTCTCTGTAGAATGGACGGTTGTTTTGCTAAGTTTTGAGGTACTTTGCGCTCCGAGCGTCTCTGTTAGTCGCCGCAGCTCTGCTCAGTCTGTTACTGCGCTGAGTCCAAGTCCATCAGTGCCCATATAGGAAAGAATGAGATGGGAGGAGAGAGGAGAGGCTGGCCTACAGTCTGGCACTAGTAGATGCTTGTTGCTCTCTCCCTCCCTCTCTCTCTCCCTCTTTCAATGGGCGTGCGGTCTGGATGAATGAGTCACAGGGACTAAAAATGGTCAAAGTCATGCGATACTTTGATTTTGTTATACAATAAAGTTGGCTGATATAAACGATTGCAACCCTGATGTACAAATCCTCAATCGGCCAAAGAAATCAAGAAGTGCAACTGATTTGCATCCTAATTCAGGCAGTCCACACACTTTGTGTGAAACGAAAAATGTTGATAAACGTGACTTTAATCATATTAACAACAGCATGTTTTATTTTAAGCAGCTTTGCTTTTTTTAACCACAACAGACAATATAAAGCTGTTGTTTGTGACACTGAAATTCAATATTATCCCTTCTCTCTGTGTGGGCGTGTCTGTAATTATATTCTTACCGTTCCCACACACAGTCACACACGGAGTGAAGGATTGTTATGTAAAATCCCAGCAAGGTTTACCAAACTATTTAGTGAGACCTCATCCCAGTTCTGCGTTTCCAGATGCAGTTTGTGTTGATACACTCAGCTTGAGCAGCAACGCCTCCCACTGGCCACATGGCAGTGATGACAAAGTTCAGATGTCGATGGACAGAACCCCAGAATAATTGTTCACATACGGAATGATAGCAAATATTTATCTTAAACATAAGGATCTTTGTACTGAAGATTTTAACAAAGCTGTCCCCTCTTTATTACTGTAAGATATATTATTGTCTCCAAATATGATTAATTTAGATCATACCTCTATGACTTTTTAAGAAATTAAATTTGATTATTTCATGAATTACTGAACATGCATTGCAAAAAATAACAAAATATACACACTTCATCACTGGTTAATTCCCAACATTCTTGACCTTGAAGGCCTCATGAAGCCTTTACATGTCCTTTGCATGTTAATCCCTCCTCAATTTAGAAGGCATATTTCCACTCCACAGTTTTTTCATGGCTTCACCATGTCACCACCCTCCTCTTCCAGCGTTTCACGGTGTTTTTCGGGTCATTTATCTTTAACCCCACCTTAACCAGGTTTCAATAACCCCACATAAACGTGCCCTTGTATAGTATTGGGTTATAGTATTCACCATTTTCTGGGCATTCCCCGCCACTGCTCATTGAGACAACATTATTATTATTGTTATAGTCACCTCGGCGACGTGTTGCCGCCTCGGCCGACTTATACGAGCTGTTATTTACAGCATTCCTCCGAAACAGTCCCATACTTTGTAGGCGAAACGCGTTACATAAAACGAATATATACTGTGTGTGTGTGTGTGTGTCATGTGGTTCGTGGGAAAACCCGTATTGGATCTCTGCGGTCACCTGAGCAAAACAAGCTGACAAAGTGCCTCTTCCGAGCCCTGTCCTCGCGTGTGTGCATATTTAGTCGAATACATCTCACCGAATATTCTCGGCGCCATGCAAAAACACCACGTATGACATTTAGTTTCGATAAATCGTTTTTAATTTCACAACAAAGAGCGAATGATGGGTTTTTACATTTAATCACGCATCAGGCAAACACGAGTCACGTGAACGCTTGGATAAAGTGAAGGACGACATAAAAATATTGCTTAAAAAATGGCAAAAAGCGCTCGATTCTGTCGATAGCAGCTCATAAAAAAAGTCCACTCCGTGTCTTAACAGGCGCTAGGCACGAAAGCGCCCCAGCTTAACGGGAATAAAAAGCTCCAGCTCCGGGCTACCCAACATCCGCTGCACTGGCAGATAAAAATTAATTTCCTGGCAAAGTTTCGGTAGTAAATTACAAAATTCGTACACCAAACAGCGGAGAAACACCCCTCCCGCTCCCGGCCCGGGACCGCAGTGCTGTGTTAGACGGGAGAAGCCGCCACCAGTCGCCGTTTTTTCTCTCTCTCTCCGCACAGACGCAGACAGCTCCGAGCTCGACGGTCTCCATTTTAGCTGCCTGCCCGGCCGCCGCCTCACGTGTCCTGGACTGTCTTTCTCACATGACCCGTGTGTTTGTCCCCGTGATCAGCGCTTCCATCTCCGTAAATCAGTGTCGTTGAATATCGGCGTTTTTTCACCTTCACCTCCATGGATATGCTGGAGCAGAGTTTGGACAGCTCGGCGAGGTGAGAGACCGACGACACCCCGCTTCCTACTCCTCTGCCGCGCTCGATTCGGCCTCCTCCATTTTCTCTCCCCAACACAACAAAATAGTAGAATGTTAGCCGGAGCTTTTGCTCCGCAGACTTAATGTTATTGTGCGGTGTTTTCGCGTTGTTTTTACAATGGAAACGTTGCGGCGTTTCGCACGTAATGCTTCTTCTTGTAACACCCGCTGGGTTTTAATGGATATTTCCAGAACATTGGCGCCTTTCAGAGGACCTCTAACACCGCAAATGCAGCATTATAGCGCTAATTTAGTCAGTGAAGTGCACACCCACTTCACCAAATTTATTCTAGGGCAACGCTGGAGTTAGTAAACTTAAAATCACCCATCATGTGGTGTTGTATGAGATCAATTTATTGGAGGAAACAGTTTAAATAAAAGTGAAACGGATGTTATCGCGACTTAATAGGAGGATTTTAAAAAATATTTTTCTGTGGTTGCAGCGAGTGCTAGCTGCATCTAGCTTACATCGGTACTTCGGCTTAAGAAATGCAAACGAGCTAACTCGAAATCGCGCTAGTTTTCTCCAAAAATATCACTTTTATCACCTCGCGGCGAGTTATTAATGTCACCACAGCAGGGCGCTATTTGTCCATGTCGTGTTCTTTCGCGCTTATAATGCAGTGGGTGTAGCTGAAAACATATTTTCGATCTTTCTTTCAGTCAAGACAAACAGGAAACAGAGGAAGTTATACACTTACAGGAAGGTAAGACACCAGCTTATTTTCATGTAATAATGCATAAAACTATCTGTTTAAACACTATAAAAAGAACCATACAAAGGACAAGTATTCTCTCCGTGCCCAGAGTGCTGGAGTAGTTACTAACTCCTGAAACATTACCCCTGTCTAAAGTGTATTTTACGAGTGTGCCTGCAGTCCTTTTCCCTTTCATCCTCACATCTGGTTTTTAATGGTCCTGCCTTTGTTCGGGGTCACTGACTGCGAAACGTATTGATGTGTGTTGCAGGAGAAGTGGGGTCGGAGGAGCCGACTGCTGTGACCATCGCCAGCGTCCAGCAGGCTGCCTTCGCAGAGCACAATGTACAGTACCAGTTTCGCACAGAGAACAATGGGGGACAGGTGAAAACAGACATCAGACATTGATTCATTTTCTGCGAAAACCCATCATGGTGGTAGAAGTACTGATAATGGTAGCCTGACGCTGTTTAGCGCGTAGGGGTCTTTATCTCCGCCGTCTGCTCTATCAGGTGACGTACAGAGTAGTTCAGGTGACCGACGATCAGCTGGAAGCTGCTGCAGACGGGAGTGGAGCCGTTAGCGTGGTGTCTGCAGCGTTTGCCGGAGCCCCGCAGGCAGTGGCGCAGGTCAGTAAACATGCAAAGATGTATCCGTGTCTACCAGGAGACAGGTCCGCTCTGTGTGCCGGGGCACGTCGGATCCACAAATCAGTCCAAACTGCCCGCCGCTTTGTTTTCGTCTTAAAGTACGAGTGCCCAAACAAAACATATCTTGTATTTCACCGCTGCCCCTCTCCTCGCGTCTTCGCTCAACAGGCTGTCATCCAGAACCCTTTCAGTAACGGCGGCAGTCCTGCTGGGGAGACGGTAGCCGGGGAAACCCGTTTCGCTTACTTCCCCGCCGCCACGGTGGGCGATGGAACAGCGACGGCGGTGTCGGTGCAGGCCACCACCGACCCGACACTCGCCCAGGCCGGGGGTGAGCAAACACTTGCATACACGCTCACGCTAATGCTAGGCAGCCATTGTTATTATTACACCAATATTCACCACAAATCGCAGTACCAACTGTGTGATATATTCATTGTTATTGTCGTTTCTCTTTTAACTGCAGGCCAGTTTTACGTGATGATGAGCCCCCCCGAAGTGCTGCAGACGGCGACCCCTCGCACAATTGCGCCACGAACCCACACCTACACAGCGTGAGTACCACCCAGCATTCATTACGTACTCCGTGCCCTCAGAAAAGCCAGCATCTCATGTCCATTTCTCATAATTCCCCTCCCTCCCATTTCCCCCACCCAACGAATCCTAAACTCCCCATTTTGGGCCAAATTACCAATCGAAAACAAAATGGACTGTCAGTGATAATCCCGAATTTGATTTGAAAACCTCAATCTGTTCCGCTTACCTGCCATCCCCAGAGACCATGGTGAAAGTGACTTGTTGCAGCATGGCAGTGCAAACTGGTGAGAAGAATCTTTCCCCTCCCCTCGTGTGTTATAGCAACAGGCCTCTGGTGGTTCCCAATAGTCAGGACCATTTTGAGACAATATATGTGTGTGTGGTGTATGTGTGTGTGTGTAGAGTCGCAGCTGCTGTGTTTTCTCTGTGATCACGTCACCCTGAAACAGAGAAACGTCACGGCCTTAAAGCGAAAGTTGCTATTCTGAGGAATTGTAGATGACTATCTTGTGATGTCTGACCTTCATTGGTGTTTGGCACAATGCTCCCACTTCTGACTTGAGGACGTAAATATTCACGGAAGCCCAGTGGACAGTGTCTGTGACATTGTCCCTTCCCACATAAAACTGCAGCCAGGATCCACAAGCAATGACCTCAAACTTTGTTGACCCCCTTTTTGGCCGGACTTTTCGTATGAAAGTTGTCGCAACATCTCACCCTGCAGGAAAGTGGAGGGTCCACGAGCGCCCAGAGACGAGAGGCGACGAGCACAGCACAACGAAGGTACAGTGTGTAAATAAAGAGCCGTTTGTGCCGAAAGAGAGGGCTGTTAAAATGTATCGAGCCTGTAATTGCCGTCTCTGTTTGCAGTCGAGAGGCGAAGAAGAGACAAGATCAACAACTGGATAGTCACACTGTCAAAAATCATCCCAGACTGCAGTATAGACAGCAGAACTGGAGCAGTGAGTAACCATGCCCACCACATTGTCATTTCTAGCCAAAAAGTGGTTGTTTTGTTAAGCTGACTGTTTTTTTTTTCCATATTGTTTGCAAAAGGGAAAATGTCACTTAATTACAGGCACTTTCCTCCTGAAGCGAAGCGATTCATAACAACATTTATTGTGCTTGACAGAGCAAAGGAGGCATCCTGTCTAAAGCTTGTGACTACATCCGAGAGCTGCGTCAGAGCAACCAGCAGCTGCAGGAGAGCTACAAGGAGGTGGAGCGAATAGAAATGGACAACGAGCTGCTCAGACAGCAGGTCAGCCGCGTCCAACCCACCAGCCCGCTCCTCCCGCTTTGTCCGTTTCTAACGCTCTGCTCTGCTCTACTCTGCTCCGCAGCTGGAGGAGCTGAAGAACGATAACGCGCTGCTCCGCGCTCAGCTGCAGCAGCACGGCGTAGAAATCAATGGGGACGCCACGCCGCAGTGATGGTTGACCTTTGGACTGGACACACACAGTGTCAAAAAAACATCACACACTCATGTCCACCCCCGAACAGTACTTGGAGAGATGATTTGCGGGAGATCTTTTTTAGAATCTCAAAGCAGGACCTCAGACGCTCACACAGTTCTGACAAGTACGGCGACAAACTGAAAATGGGTTCTCCTCTTCTGGCAGACATTCAGACTGAAAGCTGAATCTTGAAGCCGAAGCTCCACCAAATGTCCATTTTGCTTTTAAATTATGAACCCTGCACAGTTTGCCTGTAACCATTCACCTCTCGTCCCTCTGTTACGTTTTCTTTCAATGACATTTGCAGTGCTTGAAACTACTAAGTGACATGAATGAAAAGCTCCCATGTTTTTTAAGGTTTTATTTATTAGTCTTTAAGGAACATGTATGCAGAGAAGAAGTGGTTGATGTAGAGATCAGCACATAAACATGAAAAGCTTGACATTCACTGCCTCTCACTAGCAAACACATCTGCCGCAGATCAGCTACTGTGACCTGCACACAGCACCAGTGCAGAGGCCAGTGTGCTGATGGCAGACCACGTGTGTGTGTGTGTGTGTTTGTTTGTATGTACCCACTTTGTCTGCACACCAGAGTGAACACAAACTTTATGAAAGTGGTTGAGTGTCTGTATCATCAGACCGTTTCCTGGTTGTTGAAAAGCCAGTCATCGTTGGATGATGAAGACACGAAGGCTGTATTTTAGTACCAGATCTTAGCAGGAGACTTTGAGAGACGTAGATGCTAACATAGCTCAGGTAATTGGGATTGTGCACTGGAAAGTGGTTCCCAAGCTAAATGAAGTCTTCATACACAGTATGGTGTGCAGTGGGGCCACACAAGCCAGAGCATGAAGATGACATTTTAAAGTGATTCTTTTTTTTCTAATGGGGCATTAAGTCATTTTTGGACGGATGTATGATGCACAGAAAAGACTGGGTCACATGCTTTGTTTTGAAACCCTGGCTTGGCTCACGATTCACGTTGCTTACTTCTGTGGACACGAGGTGGCGCTATAGAGCTTTTCAAATTGATGAGTTGGAATGAGACGGCTTGTGAGGAGATGTCATCTAGTTCAGAAGTGAGGGAGGATAGTCACTAACCAGCTTTTGTCTACAATAAAGGTCACCATAGCATGAGTTGTAACCACTGGCATGACTAATTCTGAGACGAAAATAAAACTGCCGTGTTTTTACGTGAGTGTTTGTTTTTAAGGAATATCTGTGTATGTCGAAATCGGACGCCATGATTCGTAGAATCAACTAAATATTTTACTCCACATGTGTGCTATAATTCTTTCACTTTTAAACTGCGTGGTGGGAGACGTATATTTTCTATATTTCGCTGTTAGTCTTAGACATTACAGCACTGTTTTAATTAATTTTGAATGTTATTGAAGGGAAGATCTGATTTCGTTCCGGGCCAACATGGCGTCGCCCCGTTGCTAGGCAACGATCCGGTTGCCATGGGAGCGCGATTCTGCCCGGAAGCCAGCGCGCGCCACCATTGGAACGTTCTAGCATTGGTGAGAAAAAGACACAAAATACTTTTTAAATCATTTAACCTCGCGTTACCGTCATTCCTAATCAATGTTTTGACACTATCCGTGCGAAATGAAAGATATCCAGAATTCGTAGCTTTACACATTAATTCACCGGAAAAGAGAGGAAATCGACTTTAAAAAAGGTAAACTTATTTTCTTTTTATTAAAAAAAAACACCCTAAGCTATTGTCGTTGCTATAGGAGCACAAAATACAAGCACAAAATAGCTCAGAAAGAGGCTATGAAATTGCTAAAGAGCCTTTAGTTTCAGTGGAACTTTGCAAATGTAGCTTCTAAAATACTGCCGTTTTCACAGAAATACTCACATGTAATATTGCGACATATTCTCAAAACAATCATCGAAGTTATTTTTTTCAGATTCTTCAGGAAACACTAAAAACTGAACTATTCGTTTATAGGCGATGATATTAAAGGGGTAAAATGGAATTATCTTTTTTAACTGGGGATGTTGTCAATTTTACCAGAGGTGGCCAGCATCATAAGGAGATGATTAAAGCAACAAAAAAAAATGACATAGGCAAGTACTGTATCTCAAGACGGTGACTATAAATGTAATGTATCAATGGATTTCGAGCATTTAATCAGTTGTCGCCCCCTAGTGGCTGCAAAACGTCCTCTCAGATGTCATTTCACAAGTATCAATTCCTCTCACATTAGTTCTTGATGTTTCAAACTGGAAGCAGCCTCCTTCAGCTCGTCAACTCCATTCGGACGATTTCAACAACAGAATGCGCAAACTAGCCACAGTTTCGTCTGCCCATCAAAGCTGTCCCAAGCCTTTCTCCAGCTAAAGTGCGTGTGTCTGTCCAACGATATCTACACCCGGCAGGACCT
>OMPJ01035469.1:0-14343 GCA_900312935.1 Carapus acus | reverse complement strand
CATGTGGCGGGGACAGAGACGAGTGAGTCAGCGCGCCTCAACTTCCCCGTCTGAGTGAAATGGAAATGGACATCCCCCCAGTTCCGTCTCCACCACATCCTCGACAAGGTCTCTCCACATCCACTGATCTAACTGGTTTGCGGCTTCTGGATGCTGTTGCGGTTTTGGTTCTGCTTGTTTAGAGCGTCCAGCGCCGTCTGGGACTCCTTCTGGTCCTCCACGGAGCAGTTGGACACGGCGTTTGCCACGATGCAGAACTTGCGGAGGAGGATCTCCCTGAGGAGCAGGTAGACCCAGGGGTCCAGGATCTGGTTGAGGGAGGCCAGGCGGATGCCGGTCAGAAAGAAGTTACAGTCCATGACGAGGTCGGGGTTGGTGCCCAACGCGGACGCCTCGGCTGCCGTCTTGCAGTGGTGCGAGGACATCTGGTTGAAGATCATCCTCAGCATCAGCACCTGGGGGAGGGAGGAAGAGGAAGAGGAGGAGAGATGGTGAAGCACAGCACACACACACACACATTGAGGGAGGGACTGGATTGAGGTTCAGATCTTAAGTCCAGAGGGTACCAGTAGAAACTGGACCTGGTTTTCTTGAAGACATTGCACTTTGAGGAACCTTTACAGATCCCTTCTTGAGATTCTACTGGAATTCTAGTTCAGTTTGGACAGTCATGAAGCTATACCAGTTGGGGTTGGGGTTAGGGTAAAGGGTTAGGGTTAGGGTAAAGAGTTACGGTCAGAGTTAGAGGGACCCTTCATGGTATTCCTGGGTGAGATGGATTCATCCTACCGCACATACACCTCCTGTACAAATCGATTGTTTACTACGGACAGCATGTCCTCCAGACTCTGGACACCTCAGTCTTCTGCATCCACCATCTAATTGGGTTTATTTATACCCCTCCGCGATTATTAAACACGACTGACGACGCATGACCTCATGTTGCGGAGAGCAGACCCCCCGAACAGGACGCGGCTAAGTGGATTGGCCCGTAATGGCATCAAAGGATTCACACACAGCCATGTAAGTATGGGCTGCCGAGTGTGTGTGTGTGTGTGTGAGTGTGTGTGAGAAAAACAGATGAAGGGTGTGTGAGTGAGCGAGCAGAGGCAGCGAGAGAGAAAAGACATAAAAATACCCCGAGACATGTGAAGTAACCGTCAGCTGACGACGATAACTGGTCCGAGTTGGACGATAAAAGGTGATTTACGAGGTCCTGTGGACAGGACAGGAGCCTGAGTCCTTTAGGCTCCGTCACAGTGTGACATAACGGCAAACTTGCGATAAAAATCTACAGCTGTGCGTTTTAGTACCAACAGAGGAGTGCGACACAAGTGCTCCTGGGAGTCGGAGCGGCGAGAAGCTGGCGACGTACCAGCAGAGGAGACCAGCAGATGAGCAGCACGCACATGATCCCCAGCAGCTGAACCACCGTCTCCGTGGTGAGACGTTCCCACTGCTTGGACGACTGGGACGCTCCGGATTTGGTTCTGCACCTCACCACCAGGCCCCGGATGGTCACCACGTTGCAGGCGAAGGTCACCAGCAGGGACACGATCCCCAGCAGAGCGAAGGTGATGGAGAAGAAGACGTTCCCAGGCACGTCCCTGTCCCCTGTGCTGATGAAGCACCAGGTGCCCGGCCACTGGAGGGTGTACTTGCCCACGCCCACCACGGGCAGCAGGGCGAAGAGCAGCACCAGGCACCAGATGACGGACAGGGTCTGCTTGGTCACGCTGGTCCTCATGTGGTTGGAGTACCAGTGCGGGCTGGTGATGGCCAGAGCCCGTTCCACGGCCATGGCGCTGGCCATGAAGAGCGCGTAAAGCCCAAAAGTGGTCATACACACCCCGAAGAAGGCGCACAGGTTCCCGGAGGAGTCGATGCGCTCCCACTTGAGGTCCGCCAAGTAGACCGAGATCACAATCGGACTGGTGAGGAGCTGCCCGAACAGGTCCGTCAGCGCCAGGGAGCCGATGCACAGCAGGAAGGACTTTTTCCTCCGGTTCTCCTTGCGCTTGTACGAGATGTAGACCAGGAGCAGAGCCAGAGAGTTGCCCACCATGCCCGTCACCATCATGGCGATCGGGAAGCCCACCGACACGGAGCCGCAGCCGGCGGACGCCTTGGCGGTGACGTTGTCCTGGCGCAGAGGTTTGGACGCGTTGGAGCCCAGCATGTCTCTGACGGCGCCCCTCCAGTCCTCCGAGCGGTCACAAGGGTCCCACGTCATGGTGGAGGGCGTCTGATGGAGCGTGTGCGCCGCGCGGCCCCGACATGCTCCCCCGGAGCTGAGCTGAGCGCCGACTGTGGCCGTGCGTAAAGGCGCGCCTGCTGATTTACGCGGCGGGGGCGGGGCCACTTGGACACACACACTCACACACACACACACCACGTGGGGTTTTTATGTGAATAAGTGGAGTGAATCGCCCCAAAACAGTCTTACCTGTGTCCAGAAATTATTTTCAGACCTATAAACTAAACTTTTCTCCGTTTTTTTTGTCATTGTTATCATGCCTCTAATCGACGGGAGGCAGACATGAAGGCTCAGAAAAAATAAATAAATAAATAAATAAATGATAGATAAATAAATAAAAGAATGAATAAATAAATAGATAAATAAATCCATCTATGTATAATCTTTTATCATTACTATTTATTTGTAAATTTATTTTGATAAATGGTACGTTTATCTTTTATCATTTCAATTTTTTGTATTCATTCATCACCTCGTGGAAAGTAAGATAAAAATAAAAATGATCCCTGAAATCCCAGAAATATAATTGAGTTGGAGTTACAATGTGTTGTTTAGGTGTTCCCTTTATTTTTTGAGCAGTGCCTACTGGTATGTGTTCAATTTTCCACTTGTGCAATTTCAATTCAATTCCATTAATTTTTATGTGCATAGCGCCAAATCATACCACCAAACAAATACACCAGGTAGTAAATACAGAACAGAAGACGTCCTGAGCACCACTGACAATCTAACACACGTGAATTACATCACATATGTGCTTCGTATGATCACGTTTAGGTTGTTATGTCAACCCCCCCCCACACACACACGCACATCAATTCCACCTCACGCCGCTCCGCCCTGGAGGCCTAAATATAGTCGCAGTTCATATAAATGTCAGACATGGAGTATAACATTCCGATTGTCCGGGACACACCAACAGCTCTGCGGGCTCGGTGTCTGTGGTTTGGTTTTCCCTACACAAAGTTTAACCGCAGCACACACGCAAATGACGCCCACGTTCCAGTAATGGTGTTTTACATTTTGGAACACAGCGGTCTTCATATGCCATCTGTGACTAAAATGTGGCGTATTCAGTAGGAGGTTATATTCCCCTAAACGGTTTAGTGCCATACAGCCACTATCAGGGATGCTTTACATCTTGATCGTCGCGCAGCTGAGCGCGTCTCGCTTTATGATCGGGCAGCGGTTGGAGATAGGGCGCCATCTGTTGACCAAAGCTAGTACTGCAACAACAAGCATTTTGGAGTTCTTGGCAACGCCTGCGTCGCAGCAAATCCCGAGTAAAAACAGTATCCTCACACTAAATGGAAATCACGTTTGGGCCCACAAACTTGACTTCTACGTCCTAACAGGGGTTTGGCGCCAATACTTGCTAAAAGTTAGCCTGTATTGCAACCAAATTTCGCAACCTTATCAATGTGTGTTGGCACAGCGCGCGCGAACAGCGTCATGAAGCTAACTTTTCGATTCAAAGTCTGTCACCGTTACTCTCAAAAAGACCATTTACGACGGAAAAAATGTACATTCATACCACATTTCCACAAATACCAGGTTCAATTTCCGTTCTGAGGCGCATCAAACAGACAAAGACATTTGGACAGGATTTTATTTACATGTTGAGGACATTATAGGTCAAATTCCACCCAGAAAAATACTGAACTGCCACAGAGTTACGCCAACAGCTCACACTGATGTGATATAACTGCACAAATGTGTTAAGATTTATCCTGGAAAATCAAAATGTATATGTACGAGGCGGTCTGTAGGCCACAGTGTTTTAAAACAAATATTAACAAGACAAAACAAAAATTATTCGACACCATTGATGTGTTAGGTGACTGTGGCCACTTTGATAAAACAAGAATTATCGAAACATTACAGATACTTACCTTCAACACAAAATAATCCAAGGCATAGAAATTAAATCGGTAGCTACATCTGGCATCAAATAGTGACAAAGTTCTTGTCTTGTTAAAAAAAATAAATCTCAATATTGTACTACTACCTCGAGCGTCTCCCCTCAGGAGCGCAGATATGGTAGATATTCACTTTCAACTGTCCCAATGTTGAGAATTAACATTATGCTGCGATGACAAAAAAAGGCGGGATGAATTTTTTTAAAAATGGGATGAAACCTCTTCAACAGTTTATCCGATGTTCGCACAGGACCACACATTTGTGTTTATTGGACACCTAGAGTTACACACGGGGCACAGACTGGCAAGTATGTGGTTGTCAGAAGGAAGCAAGTAACGTTACCCTTTCTCTACTCTGAAGGAAACAAGGAGGCTCTGTGAGTCTGGAATTAATACGGGTCGATTTGTGGTTGGTATATCACAACATGCATTTTACTATGATCCCTTGTTTTGTTTTAAGGTCATTTCTTTTTTGAACTGGAGCCAGAATGGGAGGATCCAGAGGACTGGCCACGGCGCCTGAAAGCACACAAAACACCACGGGAAGAGGAACCAGGTCAGTCGGCACCATGTGAACCTCGGCTCATGCACAACGTCAAGAGAAAATAGGACATGGGAAATTGTGCACCAAGTTCTGTAATGTGAATCCAGCAATCAAGGCGATGAAGCGCTAAAGAATAATAATAATCAGTACACCATTGTGGTATTCCACAGAAACCCAAACCTTTCGGACGAAAGTGATCTAGAACGCCTTCTTTTCCTCCCTTCAGATGAGGACCTGGAGCGACTGCGCTTCTGCGTCCTCTCAGGCGAGGACGAAGGCGAGCGGGACCTCTTCAGAGGAGAGGAGCCCTTTCCAGACCTGGAGCTGGATCTTGTGGAGGGATAAACCAAGCAGCAAGGTCAGTAAGGCCGAGGCAAGTCCACATCAGTGAGGGCATTTATCAAGCTTCTCTGAAAACGGGGGGGAAGCAAAGAGCCAGACCTTTGTCTATCTGCGGTACAGTAAGCTAACGGCTTTGTAGCCTAATGAGGAATAAAATCTGGCTCAAAAGTGAAAGGACGCTGCTAGCGGCAGGCCTGAGAGATGCTTGATGAAGACCCTTGCTGTCAATCTAGATGAGAGCTACTGCAAGGCTCGAATTCAGACTTTGGAGCTTGTGGCGATATCAAGAATCTGCACCGTTTGTGTTTATTGGCGTAATGAGGAAAAGCAACTTAAGCCTGTAGGTTGCTTCATGGTTACAAAGCGATTCTAGTATCTGCTTAGCAAAGAACAGCAGCCTGGTGGAGCAGGAGGCTCTTTCTAAATAAATGCAACTACGGGTAGGATTACTGTCTGGATCCTTCGGCCCAGACACACACACACACACTCTCTTTGAGGGAGAGAGTGTATGTCACCTCATTCACCTGGAGTGAGACCTCGAGCGAGATCCTGATCTGGAGCTGGACGAGCTTCTAGAGCGGGACCTGAAAGACAAAGAAGATGTTTTCCAATATCTTTTCTCCAACGCTAATGGATCATTCAGAGCTGCATTGACATATGGAGAAACACGGACGGGGAAATGCACACAACTCTGACTCAATGTAACAATAAAAACCAAAGTACACACACACACAGAGGACTCTCTTTTCATTTGGCCCGACAATATTTGCTCTGGCATAATCAACGGATCACACAAAGCTAGACTGACGCCTGAAGAGTCAACACAGGAAGGTTTGCATGTCGCATGACAGAGAGGGTTTGAGCAAGGCAAAGCAAAGAGGACATTTTGTTTGAGGAAGAGGAGCGAACTGATACTGACATTTTGCCTGGAGTTACCCTGGACCTGTACCCGTTTACCTGGACCTGGACCGAGAGCTGGAGCTGGAGGAGCGGGAGGAGGAGCCGGAGCGGGACGAGCCCGAGCGGCTGTCCTTCTTTGCGGGCTTGTTGCCGTCGTCTTCTTCGTCACTGGCGTTTAGGTCGTACTTTGAGAGGTCGCCGTCTTCATCATCTTCATCGTCCTACGAGAATAAAAACAAACCGAACACATGAAAAAGGATGAAGTGTCCCAGCCGGAAAGTGCGCCATGTTGGATACATCTTATTTTTTTTGACACTATCATGATTCTTACATCTAGCTTGTACTTGGAAAGGTCCCCATCTTCATCGTCTTCATCGTCTTCTTCCTCCTCCTCTTCCTTGGGAGGCGCTGGCTTTTCTTCTTCTTTTTTAGTGGAGGGCGTGCTGTTTTTACCACGATATTTTTTCTTTTTCCGACCAAACTGTGCGATGAGTAAAAAGATGCCGTTAAGATTTTATACACGTCCACTTAATTTCCAAATGCAGCGAGCGTGTGTATGGACACGTAGCGCCTGGACCACGGGACCAACTGGACTTTCTCACCCAATAACACTCACCTCATCATATTCGCCGTCCGACTCCTCACGTTCAATATACTCAACGTTCTCCCTCTCGTTGAAACCGCCTCCGTAGCCTGTGAACAGCACGGGAGGAAGATAAATGTCATCTACTTCATATCCACAGCGAGAAAGGAATCAGACCGGTTTGTTGTTTTGTTGACTTACCGGTTCTCTCCTCCAACTTGGCATATTTGGGGGTGTTACACATGTTGCACTCGGATCTCCTGGCCCAGTTCACATTGCCACAACTTCACAAGAGGAAGAAACCGAGTAGAAATATCAAAACAGCATAATAAAGACACACCCAGGACTCTAATCAACAGAGACACAGCATTGACTGTGGAAGATGGCGGCTTTCCACATTTCACACGTGAGCAAACATTACCCCGAGTTCCCCATTCAGGCAGTCACACGGGCATTACTCTGCACTTTTCAGCGGCCACCTACGTTTTACACTGCCAGTCGTTGGCGCTGAAGAGGCCTCTGCTCTTCTCCGCCAGGGTTTTGCCGATCTCCGTTCCTCCAGCCTTCATCATCTTCGCCTCTGTGGTTTTCTCTGAGGAAGGAACACATCAGTCTTCAGCACAGATGCCTCTTGGCGTGAAGGAGCGTGAGATCTGCGCCCGCCTATGTGCTCAACTCACCCCTGCCACATCTGTTGCAACTTGTTCTTCTTGCAAAGTTCACATTCCCACACCTATGAAAACATTTGAGAAAACAAATTTAATCTCAGCGTGCACCATATGTGACCAAGTGTCACACCCCTTTTCCAAAGACAATTCATTGCACATTATTTAGTAGAGGAAGAAGCATTTGCTTACACTGCCACCATGGAAAATAATATTTTAAGAAAACACTTTAATGCTCAAGCTCCATTTACCTCTTGACCACAGATCCACATTGACAAGAACAAATGAGCAAACACAATCACTGCAAGTTCAAGTGTTGGGTGTCAGGCCCTCTTTAGCATGCAATGGTGCAGGATGGTAGTCGTATAGCCCACTTATTTAGCATGTGTGGCTGCTGGTTTGGGGCTGATCTCACAGCCGGGGCACTTACGACCCGCAGCTGTCAGGTCAAATGTTTTTAAGATGCAACCCGAGCCAACACACACCTCAGGGCGATCTACCTTCTAGTCTGCAAGCGCTGCTAGCTGCAAGGGCACAAACCATGACACGGTCTGCCACAAACGCAACTCGTTACTTCGGAATTACCGTTTTAAAGCACGATTAGGGTGTCATATTTTTTCCAGCCGCCACGGCATTACTGTAAATACTGGGGAGCCTGCGGCTGATTGACTTAGCAGGCGTTTGCTGTCACCGCGATTAGCACGCTATCAGCACAAGGCCTAAATACGATGCGTTAGCAAGCTATGCTAACGCAGGCTGCAAACTACTCCCAGGCTGCTGCGCGATTGCAAAACAACGATCTCTGTGAGAAAAAGATGGACAACTGTGCTCTATTGGAAATGATGCGCTTACTTTTTATCGGGGCAAATCCAGTCCCCGTCGCTGACTCGGAAACTTTTCCCGGACATTTTGGTGCCAGTTAGCGCGTAGCTGCTCGCTGCTGGCTGGGTGTGCTCGCACAATGCAGCAGCGCGGCGCCGCCTCCCTCTACGGTGCGTTCACGGACCGCTTGGACGGTCTGAGCCGTTCACGGACGGCTCGGAATATGTCATGCAGCATAACGGTGAAATATCCGGTGGACACCTGTCGTGATAAAGAGGCACTGCGAGGGGATGAGGATGTAGAGATAGATATTTCAGCATCTTAATATTTTTGATTCGAATGACGGCTGTTTAAAAGAAAAGAAAATCTGAATGTCTTTATTATGATAATATGTGACACGATGACGTATCCACACGTCACAGGATTTTCTCAGGCACGTCTCGCCAAAGAGGGTGAAAAATGGGGGAAAGGAGGCTGTTTGAAATGGCCTTTTTTCCTGAAAGCGATTGAGGAGAGTTATTTCAAGCCATAATGGTGAAGTTCTATAAATGTCACACTTTTCTGAAGAATGTCACCTGGGTATCTATTTATCTGCCCTCTTTTTGGGGAAATATAGCCGTAATGGATCACATTTATGGTGGCGTTAGGTTGGATTTAGTGCCGGGCTCCTGGCGCTGTGTTTCCGATGTGACATGTAAAGGTTGCACAACCAATATTAACGCTTTTATCCACAGATGTGCCTCATCTACTATGGCAAGACAGATTATTGTCCAGTTAATTAAAAGGATGTGACAACCAGACAATGCCCTTTGTGTAAGAAATTCTGAATTGTAGACCGCTGAGATCTAATATTAGTTTTCCGAATAAATGAATGACCACAGTGAATAAACACAATTAAATGGAAAGTCGCCATTGAATAGGGACTGTCCTGTGATGTTTGACATACAGGTTTAGACGGCAGAGGCATGGCAGCAGTTTTCACAATGATGTCTCACAAATCACTGACCTTCACCTTGAAAAGAGAGAAATGAGTGTACCTGATATGGAGACATAGAGACAAAACAGAGATGTAGTAGTTCTTCAGTCACTGAGTATGCCCAGCAACCCAGCAGCCCCCGCCTGGCGCACAAAGGACCTAAAGCGAGGGGACAGAGAGTAGACACTGCTGGCAAAACTGATGGATGGCGGCCTGTTACTGCTTAGACAGCTATTTTAAATCATGTCATAAAAAAGTAAAATCCAGAATACAATTTTACAAGTTCACAGGCCACTGTTACGCTCCAGTTGCTGCAACTCCAGTAGCAGCCACTAGATGGCAGTTAATGCAAATGCTTCAATGCCGCCCTGCACGAAAGCCGATATCTATTTTGTTCCGGCGTCTGACAAAATCATTCTGCTTGTTCATCACAATCAGAGCAGATCTGGCGAGGGACTGAGCCTAAAAGTCACTTCAGGGGGGAATTGCGTGCGTGTGTGTGTGTGCGTGTTTGTGTGTGTGCATGTGTGGCAACACAGGCAGCTGTGCTTGTTTCCTCCCCATGTCTCGGTACAACCCTGTTTACTCAAGGCACCGGTGCGGGAACCACTAATGTATATCTTTATTGTACATCAGTAGATAGATGTACGAGTACCACAGAAACCGTAGAAACCACATATATACGAATACATTTCCACGATGCGCTGCAAGCGTGTAGCGTGTCTCACTGATCTTGTTTGTGCTGTTGATAGCGTAAAATTACGCAGCATCCACTCCTACATAATGCAGCCAAAACATCAAACAAGGGGAAGAAGCTCTTTGGCTGCTGTAGTGGCTCTTGCATAAGTGCTATGAATAGCCGGGAGGGTTGATTAATGCAGATGGGGTAGAGAGCAGAAACAGACCCCAGCCTGCTCCTCCGAATTGGGATCTGGCCGCACCAGGCTCCTGCATGCACAAATGTATGTCTGGGGCTGATTATATTCTTTTATGAATGGAGTCGGAGTGAATGAGTCACGGAACGCGGCGGCTAATTAGCTGTTTGTTTCCGTCTGACTCACAGCCTTCGCAGCCGGAGCTACGTTTTGTTGTGATTCACCGCTTTTCGGTTATCATTGAACGACATTGTGTCCATCATTTAAACAAAAGGTGCCATTTTTCAAATAGAGGACATCTATGTTTTGGAACAGAACTATCAATCTAGTCCAGCCTAGCGAGAGGAGGGTCAGTTCAATGATAGTGCCACAAAGTGATTCATAATTCCCAAACGCAATTTGTCAACCTTTAATATCGGGAGAGTTAAGATTTAAGGACATTAAGGGAAATGCTGGAGCTGTTGCCGAGATATAAACGCTGTTAATAAGAGCGAGTGGTTCAATCATGGTGCTGTGGCCACAATTTCGAGGAAACAAGCCTCGATCGGTGGCGGGCAGACAGACGCTGTCACCGCTCTCAATTTGTCCTTGCCTGGTCAGTCCAGCGCGTGTCAAAGTCAAACCCCCTCGGACGCAGGGCGGGGGGTGCTCTGTCACCGCTGATCCATGACCCAGAGGCGAAGCCGGCCGCCTTTGAGTTTTTAACTGGAGTCCATTACCCACTTCCTCTCACTTCCCCCAAGTCGATGTCCCCCGTCTCCCTCCTGACAGAGGTGAGAAGACGTCCGGCGAGGCGTGTCCCCAGCGCCGCCTAAGAGACCGGCCTCTATAATTGATCACTCTCTAGATGAACCGAACACGATTTTTTTTTTTTTTTTTAATCACACATCGTTTCAATCGTGGCGTATCTGTTTCGGGGAGACGCGCCCTTGATTTATGATCCTGACACGGGTTTTATTAGTGCCGCGGCCAGATAAGACATCAGGAGGCAGATAGGCAGAGAGTGGCACTCTTTAAGCCTCTTTCGGTTAAAGGAAATGACTCCTGCACCTTCGTCAGGATGATTTGTAATGCCACACGCGGGGGCTTAAAGTTTAATATTTCAGGAGAACAATTGCCTACACGCGCACTTTCCTTGTTGGCGAGAGCGCCGTCTGAGTTGTGTTTGCTTCATTGAAGTCGTTTTTCACAGAGACTTCACAGAGGACTTTTCTCCTGGCTGATAGCGCAGGCAGGTACCGGCTCCTCGCTGGAGTTTTCAGCTGAGGACGTACTTTCTGCCGGATTCAGCGAGCGGAGATGCGACGCAGACGTCGCCGGGGATGGTTTATGAAGAGACGCCGGCGAAGCTGCGGCGTTTGTGTTTGTCAGAACGTTGGACAACTTTCCATCTTGTCTGCTGTGCACCGCTAAATAGGCTTTTAATGGCAGGGGACTCTTGAACCGTGTCCATTTAGTCCGGGAGCAAGTGGCCATCGAGCATCTAATCGCAGAGATTCCTCATTGGTGTCAGCGAGGTGTTAGCGAGGTCGAGGCCATGTTATGGCAACGATTCGAGGGTGACAACTTGTGCGTAGCGCCCTCCGACAGAGATGAGAGTTTGGAGAATCCATGCCACGAAGCCACCGGGGCCTCCCAAAACCCTGACAGATGGCGGGTAGGCGTTGTGGAGACATAAAGCGTGGGGTGCTGCTGGTGGGTTCTGGTAGAAGCTGGCACGCTCCTCTCCGAGCTGCTGATCTCCATGTCATGACTCAGCATTAATCAGCATGGCGCCTGTTTCTCCACATATGCCAGCAGTGGGGCTGTTGGTGTGGGACGTGCTCAACCAGAAGGGTTACCACGGAGCAAGGACGCCCCAGAGACGGTGGACGTCGAAGGTGCAGGAGTCTGGACAGCTTGCTTCTCCTGTCCCCGTCGACCACCTCCGGCTACGGAGGCGCATTCACGCCGGTTGGCAGAGAATATTCTATTTTAAAACCCAGTGTCAAAATATTCTGGCAACCAAAGGAACCGAGGAGCTCGGCGTACAGTGTGAGATGTGAAATCTCTCTGTCCGCACATGGAGTGCTGGTCAGCAGTGTTGGATTGTGGTACTTTACAGTGTTTTCAGTTCTTTTCAGGCTCTTCTCTGTGAGGGCATGTGGATCTATGCTGTCCTCTCACTCTCATTTTTGGTCAAGAGGACGAATAGAAGAGGAAAAGCATGGACGGTAGCGAAACCATGACCTTGCTGTGATTGTGGGTATTCCTGGACGCGTCAGCCGCGAGGGGTTGAAGGATGGGAGAAGTAGCGGCGGCGGGCGAGGGCGTAGGCAGCAGAGGCGGCGGCAGGGTTTGCACCCACACATTGTTCTGGAAATGGAAAGAGGGATGCTCCCAGGTTAAATGTTTGTGGGGCGAGAGGCGATCACACGCCATGATTCCCGCGCGCCGGTGCGAGATGAAATATCCACAGCTGGGGCGAGGGCGCCCAGACATTCTCAGGCGTCATTTCTCAAGTGCTCCTGTCAGGTGGACCGTGCAGCGGTCTTGTTTAATCCCCGCACGTCGCTTTTGGGGGAAGAGAAAGAAATCAATGCCTCCGCACTGCTCCGACCTCTGGCAGAATGAAAGGATGGCGCCGACTTGATACGCATTTATACGTCTGTGTGAGTGAAAGCATCTCAGTCCAACGCTGACGTGGACGTCTTCGCCGTACGTCTCCTCGCCACCCGTGTGGCGTTTCTTCGAAATACCGCAGCGCTTTTTTCCTCTCCTACCGGACGTTACGGACGCGTCAGCCTTGAAACGATTGTGGAACCCGACACGCCGTCCCCTCGCTCGCGACGTATCATCGGCCGCTGATGTTCGACTCATTTATTCACGCCGGTTTTAAAGAGGGAGCGACACACGACAGCGTAACGGAAGATAGCTCCTCTGTAAACAAGGCGCGGGCCGTAATTACGACCTGTCTTCGTCGAGGAGCCGGATTGTTTTCCCTTCCTTCGGCGGAGCGAAGCCCACGGCCGCGGGTCTGATCCCGCCATTTTCCGCCGCTTATCTCTGGCCTCCAATTTTATTACTCTTCATTCCATCTAATTTTCATGTCACAACCTCGCTGGCAGTTTGACGACGATGGGCGACTGGCGGAGGAGGGAGCGAAAGGGAGCCCGGGCGCGGCGGGAAAATGCCAAGAAAAGGGGCTAGAAAGCGGCTCCTTGGCGGCGCTGCCGGCAGTGACACGGTCCTGGCGGCGCGGTGATTAATGGGATAGGTGGAATTTGTCTCGTTATGTTGACACCGGCTAATAAATGCCTTGTAAACAGCCAGTCACAGCTGTTAATGCATCATCATAATCCAGGATTAGGAGGTGCAAGGCGCGGCCAATAAATGCAATTAGGCTCTGATACAATTAATTCGCCCAGACCCCGACTTTCCCGCAACCTGTCCGTTTCGGAGGGAAGCTCAGCATGGCAAATGGATGAGGGCGCCCCAGAATCCCCCACTAAATAAAGAAGAATATGCAGCTCTTCACACCGCTCAATTTGTGAAGTATTGACTCCCAGATAGATTGAAAATGAACACAAATCCCTGCTTTGCACCTGGAATGCGTCCGGGA
Source organism: Carapus acus (assembly GCA_900312935.1). NCBI lineage: Eukaryota > Metazoa > Chordata > Actinopteri > Ophidiiformes > Carapidae > Carapus > Carapus acus. Next base: position 859 of record OMPJ01035469.1, on the reverse strand, counting down.
TTATGGATTTATGAGGACGTGAAGAGACTGAGGAGGGAGGCGCCAAAGGAGAAGGAAACAAAACAGCACACTGCTGGCAGTGGTGGTGGTGGTGGAGAGGGAGGCGGGGGGGGGACAACAACGGGCAGATGTTCCGTCCCCTCCCAGAGGCGACAGGTTTTTGGAGGACGCCGGGTGACTTTTAAACGCGAGCGGTCATTAGAGAGGTCAGCGAGACGCTATTAACTTCCCGTCACTCAACCCCCGTCACGCCTCATTGGCGGAAGTTATGAAGCATTTCTCGGCCTGTTTTTTTTTCCCGCTCACCTCGCTTATTTTCGCCACCTGAGACTTTGGGCCAATGTTTTCCCAGCGCCTCCGAAAAGACACCCGCCATCGCCCAGGCGGCCCGTCCCATTATCGCAGAGATGGTCAATTGAGATGATCAATTTGCATAATGGAGCATTAAATTGGGCCCATCATACCCACCTCTCCTCTCGGCAGCCGGCTCCCGCGGAGGGGGCCGGGCAAGAATGGCAATTGCTCTTGAAGGGGGCGACACGTATCCTCCACGCCAGAGTTCCTCTCGGCGCGCAGCTGGAAACATTTAGTCGATGGATTCGCCAGCAGTCACTAAATAATGTAGGCGCTCATTCACGAGTAATCTCCCGGCCGGAATGAAGAGCCCGGCGCCGAAGGAACACCTTGCGCAAATGCGGGAATGAGGGAGATGAATGTTAACGTTGGAGGGAAAAGACAGGTTGAGGGTCTCATCCTTTACTTTGCGCAGAAACCCGAATCCATCCCCGAGCGCCCCTGAATCATTTCATCCGGGAAGTCAATTTAAGGAACGGGGGGGAGGGGATGGGACGTGAGGCGG
>OMPJ01035466.1:0-16452 GCA_900312935.1 Carapus acus | reverse complement strand
AGCCAATTCCAACAATAACGCCGCCAAGACATCCGCTGATTTCTCTCAGATACACACACACACACCTATAAACAAGTTGCACTCACTTCTGCACTCTGTGTTTTCACTCTAGTCATGTCCAAATAGGGTAATGGGAGCTCGTCCAGAGCCTGGATGAAACAGGGAGCTGGAGCAGTTCAGGTCTTATCTGGAGCGCAGTCGTCATCGCTGCACTTTGTCAGGGTTCTTGGCAAACAGGGAGCGAATCTCTCATGTGCGTGAAATGTAACACAGCTCGCTGGCCGAGCTGCTCTGCCCTCTCGGTCACGATTTATCCGGTAGGTGAGACGCCCACACGTGTCCAAATGTGCGACCTCCAGATGACGGACGACGTCACCGAGGACGATGTTTGCGAGGCTATTTTTCACTTTTTCGCACCTCTGTCACGGAGTCTTAGTGTCCCACATCCTTTCTATTTTGGACGGGAACAACATTTTGCTGCCCGTGAGAGAATTTGTACCTCAACTAGCATTTGTCCGTGGAGAACTACACCCCGTCCCTCTGCATCGCTCTTCGATCCAAACAGCTGAGTAATGATGGAAGCCAAAAACATTTTAACCCTTGGATGCACAACCGACCAAGACCTACGCTCTTCAACAAAGGGGGTCGTTGTTGACCCCAATTAAAATGAATGAAAACATGTATAAAGAAAAATATTGCCTCATGTCACAAACACGTTTAATGAGGAATACCCGGAACATGAATAAATTACAATTTTTCTTTATAAAGATTCTAAAGAATAACAACCCCTGGGCTCATTTTTGACCCCATGCTTGCATCTAAGGGTTAAACATCACCATCCTTGTGATGGGAGGCCTGTGGTACTACGACTGTTTCGCCCTCGACTGCTGGATTCCTTGACGGCGTTCCCGGCGATACCCCCATTACACACAGATACTGACGATGGGTACAAAGCAGAGGACACGTCCACGTCTCTTGTTCTTTCTACAGACGCCTGCTAATTTTGGCACGGTCAGCGGTCAAACACGGGTGACGCCGCATAATCTGGCAGATCGTATTTGAAAGCGTCTGGGCTCTTCAAAGCAGACTGCAGAGCGGGTTTACCAAGAGGGGAAACACGACCCTGACCGACCAGGGAAAAGCCACATCAAAACAAACAGGCCGGATGGGTACGAGGAGGAAGACTCTGGCGTCGGATAAAGCATAAAGCGGCGGCAACTCCAGTTTGGAACGTTTAGCATAATGAAATGAGGAGATGGTGAACCACAGGCAGAGTTCCACCATTAAATTCCACACCAGCCGGCGTTTGCCAGTAAAGTCCGACACGCTGAGGTCACCCTGAGTGCACGACACCACGTTTGGATCTGCCACCGCGATGGGGCGATTATGTGCAAACCACGATGCTAAAGCCGCTGTTATATTTACAAGGCGAAGTTTACTGGTTAGCGAGCCCCATAAACAACCAGACCAGCTCGGTCACTGCTGATCGACTCTTTCACGGCTTCCCCGGCCACGTGTTCCGCTTGTTTTGCTTCCCAGTATCGGAATCGCAGATTGCGCCGTCGGTCGAGAGGAAAACGAATCGCATCTGGGAGGTTTTCCCACCGAGCGCCGGGCCCGAGTCCCATGTGACCCGGGCCCACTCGCTGCGTTCTCACGGAGCGCCGCCGCTCCTTACGTAACGGGCTCAGGCTCCAAACGCGCTGATGTTAGACGTTCACCAAACGGCAGACGGGGAGCAGTCCAGGCTCGTTATTAAACGCGTCCACTCGGACGTGGACGCATTCCGCGAGAAACGAGATCGTATATCACGGCGGAATAGCCGCCTAGCGCTCGTATATAGATAGAAACTGGGCACATCAGTGAAATATGCAGGGTCCTAAACACAGGAGTAATTAGACCACATCGAGACCATCACCGGCCTGCAGTTAGAGTCATTACCGAGCAATGCGCCCTGCCCCCCTGCAACAAAACAAGCCCCGCCCCCTATCCCCAACATAGTAAGAGCCTTATGGACAAAGGCTGGTGGACGTAGGTACAGTATGTGTGGCTTTCAGGTCTGAGGGCACTTACATACTAGTATGGACGCTGTTTCGTACACACACACCAAAAGAGGTACTGCAAGGACCGAAACAGCCTAAAATATGCGTGTGAATGTGTGTGTGTGTGTGTCTGTGAGTGTGTGTGTGCATATTTGTGCCGGTAAATGTGTTTTTGCTCTGTTTCAACATGTAGTATTCACCATCTGAATATACAATACCTTCCCTGCTCGCTCTCTCGCTCTCTTCCTCACACTCTCTCTCCCTTTCTCTCTCGCTCTATCTTTCACTATACCTCTCTCCCCCCTTCCTCTCTATCCCTCTTTCACTATTGCTCTCTCCTACTCTCTCTCTCTATCCCTCTCTCTCTCACTATCCCTCTCTCTCTCTCTATCCCTCTCTCTATATATACCTCTCGCTCCATCTCTCACCATTCTCTCTCTCTCTCCCTCTCTCTCCACCTCTCTCTCTCTTCACCTCTCTCTCTCTCTCCACCTCTCTCTCTCTCTCTCTCTCCCTCTCTCTCCCTCTCCCCTGGTCCAAATCAAACCTATTTCTGGCAGCTCTGGCTGCATCATGACGGCAGGTCCTAGGAATGTTCCCAGCATGCTCTGCGCTTCGTCAAATGTGTAGCGAGCATTGGCAGCCAGGTTCGGTCTGCTCGTTCCTGCCGGCGCTCCTTCAGGACGGAACCTAGCGGGCTTGCGCGGCGGAGGGACAGAACAACAGCGCGTCCGGACAGTCTCTGTCTCACTGAGGACGCTCTGTGTCTTACTGAGGACTCTGCGGCTGCCTCCTCTGTACACAAACTCCGACTCCACTGCCGAGCCTCTGCCTCCATTCCAGTCCATTAGTGATAATAGAGTCTTAATTCAGTCAGACACCACATTTGCGCCGAGATCGCGGCCATAAATTGGCTTCTAAAACTGCACGTATGCGCCTTAATTTGTCTCCAGCGGGCACAAGTATGCGCAAACAAACCCGAGTTATGCAACTCATGTAAAGTACTTCGTTCAGGTATGTAAACATCTTAATCGCAGTGTGTCGCCTCTGCGTGTATTTCCTCCACGGCCGCAATGCCGCTGGAGAACACCGCGTAAGAATAGAGGACTCCTGTTGATTAATTATGTTTAATTGCCATTCTTTGCAGTGGGGACAAATACTGCAGCGATACAGTCTGAGCGCATGTGGTCATTTTGTGTTATTTGCGATTTGTTTGCACGCAAGTACACTAATACGCTTTATTTACGTTGGCCTAGACAAAGAAAGAATGCAACAGCTAATATACATTTACAGCTCGGCGTGTTTACGAGGCTCCAGTTTGGAATTTGCTGCCATGGATTTCAGATTTTTGGCCGAGGAAACGTTCCTCAATCGAGAGGCAACACAGAAAACAATAAACAGTATCAAACTAAGGCCAGTTAAACGCAGCCGAATCATATGGCACCATTTATCCGATTGTTAAGCGTCGGGGTCTGAGCTCCATTCCCACCGTTAAAGGCGCATTTGTGCCGAGGCTCTTATTGCGGATTCCGAAAAAGAAAGGTCATACTTTCCCTGTCTTTCTCCCCCACTCGGCTAATATATGACCAATGGCGGAATCAACCTGCACCTGAGCGAGGCAGTGAATCACGCCGGAGCTGCCGGAGGAGAACCTGACCAAAGAAGGTGATGTGGGGAGCCGGAGCACCGACGCACACACACACACCCTCCATCCATCCCACGTTCGCCGCACCGGCCGTGATCTTGGACGAACGGGGGTGCGTGCCTGTCGGAGAGTGTTTTTCATCTCAGCTCATCAGCGTTTATGAGCTCAATAAGCAGCCGCAAAAGACTCCAGGGAGCTGTAATTTGGCTGCTGCGGCGGGGAGACGAGAGGGAGGACGATCCCCTGAAAACAAAGATCTACCGCGTCTACCTTTCCTCAACCTTCTCCCGACGTCCGGCCTCCAAGGTTCCGCTGCCGCTGGAATGTTTATGCGTGTCTGACTCTGACGCACGGACAGTCCAGACACAAATAAGATGAATATCGCAGGCGGCCACCTGGGAGGAGACGAGCTATTCCAGAAACGGGCCAAGAAAGATTATGTCGTACAAATATGGCGCGTAACTTCGTCAAAGTTCAGGACCAACGTAGGTGTGCTGGTTCACACCATCGGAATCTCACTTTCATACTGAGCTTAGGGAAATGATTGGCTCTCAGATTCCAGCTTTGCTCCTAATAAGCCAAAAGTTAGTTTTGGAGGGTTCAGCGTCCGCCGCTAGCACAAGCTAATGCATCATACAGTGACCTGAGACGCCCCGCGGACCGCGTCCAAGCTCAGGTCAACAGAAGGTCTATAAAGGAACCCAGCTCTGGCTCCCGGTGGTCTCCATCATAAACAGATGCCTTCATGGGGAAAGCGTCTCGGCTAGAAACCATCTGCAGAGCGTAATGACATGTTCCTGCCTGATTACTGCAGCTTTTATTGAAGAAAAATAAAGTTTGTCTGTTCGAGTGGCGAGAACAGGCGTGATCACAGCCCCGGTTTGGCAGCCGCCGCAGCATTTACTACACTCAAAAGCAAGAGGGCCGCTCACGCGGCTTCTAATAGCAGCACCAAATAAGGCAACTTGGCAGGCCGAGGCTGTTTATTAACCCGGCAGAATCACGACATACCGAGGCTCCTTCACCGCTTCACGGTCGCATTCCGGGCAGAAGACCTCCAATCAAAGCAGATTAAGGGACAAAACCTCCACATCCTTCCCCTCAGTCTGCTGCTCCTGCTGCGGGTTTTGTTTTCTTACTTGGGACCACAGAGGTGACACAGCTGATCTCAGTTCGCAAACGACAGCGAGTGAGCACAAATGTAGCGCAACCACGATGAGGGGAGTTTGTTTTGACATCACTGCGACTGAGAATAATGACGTGATGAGAGAAATAAACTTACCAGCTCATAGTTCGTCACTGGGACACAAGAGGACGACACCTGGGGAGAGAGAACACATTCGGTCAGAGTGGATATCCGCAACATCATGCCGCATATTCAAATATCAGCATCAAAAAATCTATTTTACCCTTGGATGCATAAGGTACCAATACTTACACTTTTCTAGGAATGGGGTAATTTTTGACTCCAATTAAAATTCTCATAATGTTGAGAATTTTCTCAAAATGAATGAAAATATAAATAAAGAAAAATATTGCTCCATGTCACAAACATGTTTCATGAGGAATACCTGAAATATGAATATTTTGCAATTTTTCTTTATAAAGATTTTGACGAATAACACCCCCTGGGCTAATTTTTGACCCCACGTGTGCATCTAAGGTTTAACATCATTTTGATACATTTCATGACATCGAACGCATCAGTCAAGCCTTTCAGACAGTGACTCCGAGCCCAAAAAAACCCTCCGCTTCATCTCCATCCACCATCTGGACTGAAGACCTGCAGGTCATCAGAACTTGCGATTTGCTGCGGACTAATCCGATTATTGCTACGACAATTTCCATAATCGCTGCCTGAGCGAGGGCCAGGGCCGATAAACAGGAAGCAAGTGATGCTAATGGCCTGAAGTCCGACGTAAAGGGGAAAAGATGAGGCGCGATGAGAGCTCGGACTATGACGTTGGCTTCCTGCGTCTGTTTCCGGCATCTAACATGTTCCAACGTCATTTCTGCTAACTGGATTTCCACTCGTTTGTGAGTGAAATTTGCGCCGAGCACGAGACGCCGAGCTACTTAAACAGTCTTTGACCCGGCCGTCCCCTCTGCGGTGTCGCTTTTAGCCCAGATTGATTAGCCCCGCGGGGTTATCGCTACCGTTGACCTTTAGAAGCTCCTTCGCCGCTACTCTACAATTGTCCTTATCCCAGACTAATTGTGTCGTAGCTCGAGCGAGCGGCTCTGCTGCGGCTCTGCTGGGGTCTGCTTAGTGTTACACACCGCGGAGGCGCATTCCTCTTCCACCGAGAGCTACGTCTGAAAAGCCTCACACATGCTTTCACTGCAGACTCTGGTGCTAGCCAAAATGCTATAACAGTGCGCTCAGGATGTTCCAACCAGTTCGCCGACACTAAACTACACACACACACACACGCCAAGGTCAGACACTGTTATGTTGTGGATGAGAACAGATGTTTCCAAATCATCTGGAGCAGCAGCTGGAGGACCGCCACCAACAGGTAAGGCTGTGTTACTACACTCATAAACTATAATCCCTTTTTGGGACCCAATTTTGTGTCACAAAGTTTGTCTTGAGACATTGGACGAGTTAATCTGACAGTGGAAATGGAGCAAAGGGCAGCTCAGGCGCTCTCTCTCAAACACACACAGACACACACACATCTTCTCATGGTGCAGCCTGGTATCCAGTAATTTTTTTGTGAAAAATAGACTGGAATTCCAAATGCTCAATCACATACTGGACACTTTGTATGGACACCGCAAGCTTCATTTCTGTACTCTGACCTGAACAAGATGCACCTTTAGCTTCCAATCCTAGAAATACAGTGTCCCTTTAAGAGGACACCTGAGGGACACTATGGTCTCATATTTCTTCATTCAATTCAATACTTTGGCCAGTACAGACGCAACCCTACTTACAAATGTTGGGGTTCCGAATATCCATGGGTACGAAAACTCCTGCTGTAATATTTTTTTCGCAATAAGCGTATTTTAAATCACACACTCTCTGCGCAGCACGTTGTTTAGCCGCTACCTATGGCGAGCAGCACTGTGCCACGTCCACAGCATCATTTTGGCTACACGATCGCTAGCGGTGACGTGTGTAACCCTAACTTACGAAACATTCACGATATATAAACCTTCCTGGAACATAACCTGTTTGTACTTTGGGGACAGTCTGTACTTTGTAAGTGGTTTTTCAGTGGTTATATTTGCCAGATAGAGTAATCAAACTTCTTTAAATTTGTCCTGGATGGACAACATGTCCTCGGGAATAGAGTGGACATCGCAGTTCATGCTGTCCCAGCTTCCCCTCGCCCCTCCTCGGCCTAGCTTGCGTGATGGCATCCCGCTGGAATGCGTCTCTGTTTTTCAAGAGCGTCTTCTGGCCCGCCATTCGTGGACGGCGTCTCCAGCTGACAGCTTACAGTACCTCCGCCTTGACAAATCACGTTCACCCTCCCACAAGCTCCCGTTGGACCTGCCCCCGCCCTGCTCCTCCATCTTTATCGCTCCTCATATCGGAGGCCCTGCTCCTCCAGGTGCCCCTCCCCTCTTCCAGCCTTCCGGCCTGCTCAGTGTCTCCACCGGCAGCCGTTCTGACCCGCGTGCAGTTGACAGCTGCTCCATCGGCACTCCGCATCGTCAGGAGACACCCGCATTCACGCTACGCTCACATTCTGACATCGATTTGGTGCGACTAAGCACAAACCCTGCAAAAAAAATGTGCCAGGTGGGGAATTCCGAATCAAAGCTGCCGGGTCGTGTTGAGGTATGCAGATACAGACCCAGAGAGACAGAATCTACTCATCAGCATCCAGAGCAGAAACGGGCTCGTCCCAGGGGAGGGGGACGATGGTCGAGTTAGGCCCAGTCAGGCTACGTAAAACAAATAAGAAAAGCAAAAATTCCATTGCAAACACCTTACAACAACATGTCTGTCTCCCCTCTGGCCGCCAATGTCTCTGAGCAAACATGTCCAACTAAAGGAGACCTTGGCCAGATGTCTCCTACTGTTATGTGTTCTCTGGCTATTCTGCAGCCTTTTGCTAAGCTAAGCTAAGGGGTCAAAGGTGGCATTTCAAGCTAACACGCTGAGACTATTTTACTGTAACACGGGTCACAACAAGCGAACAAGGTCAGTTTGACACAGGAAACACAGACGACCGATGCCATCGGCTGTGTGGCCTCCACGGCCCAAAGGCCAAGCTGAGGGCGGGACACCCGCCCACACCGGCGGGGGGCGACATTCTCCCTCATCTTAAACTGCTGCTTAGACTACGGACATGGCAAGAGGAGGGGGATGGGATATTTATCCGGGCGGGCAGACCCAACATGGGTCGACCTCAGATGCTCCCTTGGGTGGAGGACAGAGACGCGGACCCCTGTCCTCCATTTGGACACCCGCGTTCTTATTCCATCTTCTCCCCTTGACCTGTTTCAGTCCGTGGTTGGTCGAGCGTCGGGTTCTTGTAAAACCTGCCATGTTTTGCATTTGATGGCAACTTTGCGAAAACCAAAACAAAGACACAACCAAGGGCCAGATCCCGGAGCCAGTATGAGGCGAGATGATTGAGTTTGCGTTCCAATTTGGGTTTCCTTAAGAAAACTGAGAGCAAACCCGACGACCACAATCGAACGGCTCCAGATTTGTGACCGGACTGGGACCAGTTCAGTCCAAATGGTCTTTGTGCGGTCAAGCCGGGTCCACGTCTGAGAGTTATTACCACATTCAAGCCTGCCAGAGGATAAGGCAAAGGAACGGGGAAAACACAGCAGTCACCAAGAGGAAAAAGGGGAATTTTGAGACTAGAGGTAATATTTGCTGCACAAAGGTCAAAATAACGCAAAAACAGCTGATGTCTTTATTTATGTCCCCCATAACTGGACGCTGTAGACTAGCCGACGGCTTCTGCAACTCCTCAGAGCCGTGACTGGAACAGACATGAAGTCTTTGTTGAGCGATCTGTGATGCGTGTAGAGGGAGCAGGGGGCGGAGGCGGCGGCGACGGCAACGCTCACCCGTCTGTGATATCATAAAGGCCGATTGTGCCGTAACATTCTCCACATGCCGCTGTTAACGGCGTTAAACCAGGGACCATTTCCCACAGACCGGAGTCAACGTGACGCGGACGCCAGCGCGTGGGACGGCGCTCATCGCCAATCAGCTCCCTGCTACTGACAGGCTCCAGGCGCCGGCTCATTATACAACACACACATGCAGGCATGCACACACACGCGCGCGGGGCTGGATATGCTAATCATCCACAAATGTCATGACGGGAGCCGCTCCGAAACTCCATGATGTAGCCCACCTGTGCGCGATGTGTGTGTGCGTGTTATGTTATGCTAGGGCTGGGATACACACGTTCTGATTACACTCCGTCGACGGTCGGGGACTGGTTAGCTAGCAGGTAAGAGGGGAGGCGTGCGGCCGCCTGTAGCCGCTAAAGCCGTCTTGGCCGGTTGCGCGGCCGTATAAACACACAGCTGTCCCGAGCGCTTTTATGTTTATCCAGATCCTCCGCATCTGGCACGTCCCAGCAGAACTATTCAGTGTGCAAATTCAATTTGTGAGGCGTAACTGGTAACAGAAGGCTCTCTGTGGCCGCCATGCTGGAGTGTGCCAGAGCGAAGGTCTTTATGGACTTATTGGGATGTTATCAAAGCTCGGAGGAATGAAGGACGGGGGAGCGTCGGTCCAAGTGCCCAGGCCTGAACTCTTTACGTCTTTACATCTGTTTCTCTGCCTTTGCTGCGAAAACGGGGACGTAGCAGCGGCAGGTAGCGTCTCCGTCTCCGTCCCTCGCCGACTTCCCTACCCTAACCCTAACCCTGATTTATCGGGGCGACGTGGCTGCGTGACACGTACACGACTTAACACGGTTGTCCAAACACTCGTCTGGAGCGGCGCTGATTTATGCTTTGCAGAAAAAGCGCAGGATAGAGCCCCCGTGTTTATGCCTTTGTGGACTCTTGTCAGTTTATCAACTGATATGAATGCGAGTCGGTTGGAATTCAGCGTGCGACTTACTGTGGAGAGCCAAAGGACTAAACAGATGAGGCGATTTTTCTGGGTTTACGTACACGTTGTCACCTGGATTATGTCCAACCTGGCAACCGCAGTTCTCAAGTATAAATTCACCGATTTTTAAGTAGCGCTGCTGTTAGAGGGAGGAAGAGATAATTTATGCAGCCTCAGTACCAAAAGGTTGAACATGCCTTTGCACCGATTCCAAGCTAGCATATTTTCAGCCTTCCTCCCCCTCCCACCCCCACATCTGCTCACCTCGCTCAGGTGTTCTGCCAATTCTGAGCGAGCGAGGAGCAAACTGAAGCCTCCATGAAGCAGCAGCCATCAGGCAGGAGGAGACAAGAGAGGGTTCCGTGAGGACAAAAATGGTGGCCGGGTGACGTTTTTCTGTCACAATACACGGTATGTTTGAACCAGACCCCCCCTGAGCCCGCCGCCGCTCCCTCCACATAATCCGATCTCGCCATGTTTCCTCTCCCCGGCCAGGACTGGAGTGGCCGTCTGCCGACCGGAGCGCCTGTTCCCTCTCACGCCGTCTTTGTTTAGCCGGACCGACGGCGTGGAGAGGGGAGAAGCCGCGGCTTGTTTCTTTTGTTCCACAGTTACAGCAGAGGTCACGCTCCCTTCCCAGGCGCTTTCAGCCCCACAGCCTGTGTTTACCAGCGCCGTGATTTACACCTTTAGCGCGGCTCTCACTGTCTGGCAGGTGGCCAAATGGCGAGGGACAGCGGAGGCGAAAAAAGAGGGTGTGAGGAGAGGGCAGCGAGGTGGAACTCCATTAGTTTGTGTGAGAGAGGGAGGAACGAGGAGGGAAAGTCGCGGAACTTGGCGGTAGAATTTGGACGGGTGGAGCAACTCCGTGATCAGGTTTGCCAGACACACCTTCTCTGTCCAAACCGTCTCGTGCCCAGAATGCGCCTGAGCTCCTCCGTTCGATATTTATACTTTTACACCAGGCTACAGGCTTCGCACTGCGGCCGGTTCCGCTGACTATGTGCAGGCTGGACATGTTGTGTTGTCGTAACACACGTGTGTATAAAGGTGAGGGACGGTGAAAGCTGGAGTATGACATTATATTGAGTTTGCCTCACTCACTCACACGGTTTTCAGCAGGTCAGGGCCAAGTTAGGAACAAAATACTGACACACACACACACAGTCAGGATGTGCTATGTTGTTAACACCAGTCACAGTTGAAAGGAAAGAAAAGCAACATGTAGCACCTTGACAGCTGGTGTGTGCTCAGACGGAGCCACAACTTGTCTGCTACTTCAATGTATCATAATTCAAAGTACTGAGAATAGACTACACTGACATACTACCTTACTACCACAGGTATTTACTTACATGACATGATCAATTGCTTGACTATAATGCACAGTGGTACCTTGACATATAAGCGACTAAACATGGGAGTTTTTTTAGATTTTTCTGAGCCATCTCCGAGTCCATATTTTTGTCGGGGATACGGGCGTTGATCCGAGTTAGGAGTGGCGCTTGGGGACACCAGCGCTAGTTGGCGCTAACATGGGTACGCTATGACCACTTGGAACTCCAAGAAACAGGAAGTTCAGCATTGGAAGAATCATTCATGGCTCGTCATGGGTGGTTTGAGAAGTTTAAGAAGAGAACCAACATCCACTGGAGGATGAATTGAAATTATTCTAGTTATTTCAGATAAAAAAATCTTTTTAGACGTGAGCAAATTGACTCACAAACAAATCAATGGGAACAAATTAAACTCGCATCTTTGTCAGGGAGCAAATTAAACTCGCATCTTGGTCAGGGAGCAAATTAAACTCATCTCAAGGTACTTCTACAGTATATAAGTATGTTTAATGACTTCATTACACAGGAATTTGCAAATCTGCAGTCTAAATTTCTGTCCACGTGTCCAATCTTGCATCATCTCACTCCTCCTGCCTGCTTGCATCTCTGCTTGACTAACACAGATGTAAGGACATGGAAGAAAAACAGAGAAAGAGAGTGAAAGAGAGAGAGAGGGACAGGAGATTAGAAATCCCTGAGACACTCAGGACGCGTCCCACCATCGAGAAGCAAACCAAAAAAATGCAGCGAGCGAGGGAGAGTGGTGCCATGTTCAGCAGAGGGAAATGAACACTATTAACGGACGTCTCCGTCTCCGTCTCTGCCACCTCGGAGCGGCGCTGCGGTCTCCTTGCGAACCATTACGAACCGCAACCTTCGATGATGTCACGCAGCATATTTGCACCCACAGGAAAAAAAAGATAAACAAACAGAACTATATGCCTTCCATGTGGGGAACGTCTCACCCCGGCGGGGGAGTGGAGAGGAAGGGGGTGCGGTCGACAAGCCGGGACGAGCCAGGTGCCGACCGCGCTGGCGTGCAGCGCCGTGACGACGGCTACAACTTGTAAAGCCAGAAGCCCCCACGGAGGGAAAAACAACACACCTCGGCTAGTTGCTAACAACACGGATCAGCAGGTGTGGAGCTTCTGTCCTCCATTCCCTCCACCGCTCCCTCGTTTTTTCTGTCTTTCTCCGCTCCTCTGCCCCTTGTTGCTCCAACCTCCTTCGAGCTGGGCGATGTTTTGATGCAGCTCAGCCTTTGTGAGCTCAGGTATGCGTGGCAGCTGCGCGACCCGACTCCTGCACACATCAATCACCGCAGCCGCACGTCCAACGCAAATATGGCGGCGATAAATATTAATAATGCACACAAGGAAAAGGCTAAATCAACACTGGGAGGTCCTGCTGGAATACTGGTGGTTATGGCGGCTGGTTAGTTAATGATGTGATTCTCAGGCCTCGTGCCGCCGGGGACGTGTTCGCCTCTTGGTTGTTTTTCCTCCTTTTTTCAGCGTATTGTAATGGAGGAGGTAGTCCAACAGAGATACAAAGATATATAGCGTCTTTTATTGCGGTAACGCTTTTATTCTGCATCCAATTTCTCGCAGCTGGCTAGCTGATTGGTCAGCCGGGATCCTCGTGTCAACTTTCGGTGTTTTTTTCATTGTTTCTTTTCATCGCAAACGGTCAAACAGCTGCACACATCTGCATGGGGGGAGGTGCGCTTATTGTGTTGTGGTATCAGGCTGAAATATTATTAGTCATACTTGGCAGCAATTGGTCAAAGTCGTGAAAATTCCAGCCTGTGCCACCACCGTCAGAATCGTGCACTCCCTAAACCCTAACCCCCACCCCCACCCCAGCCTAAACTCTAACCCTAACCCTGGAACAGGAGACGTCGGGTCCGGGTCTCCGGCTTCCCTCAGATTCTGGAGCCTGGCAACCGAAGGGTTTCCCGTCTTTCCGTGGGAGGCCGTACCCGCCTAACACCACCAGCACCACCACCACCCTACATCCATCAGGCATGGAAAACAAACAACAATACCAGGGCGCTCTGGCAAAGCGAGGAAACAGGTCTGCTTTCTATAAACATTCCTGAGGGAGACATGAAGGGCTGATAAGGCGGAAAAAAAACACGGGTGCCCCGCCCTCCCCTCGGGCTGCTGGCACACACGCCGCGGAGGAATACTTCACATCACGCCGACGTCTAAACACCGTCACAGGCCTCGGCTTGGGTTTTTGATTGATTTGAATAAATAAGCCCGAGCGGTACATCCAAAGAAACCGCTGTCCTCAACAAGTACCAAGAAACCTGAAGTACATACAAATTGTACAAAGTCTTCGTCTCCGGCTGCAGCAGCCACAGCTTTCTCGCTTTCCCCACGGCTGCAGTTTGCACAAATAATCCTTTTGCTAACCGACGTTCACCTGTTTCCAGACCGTATGAAAGGTAATTGCATCCTGCGACTGCAGACCTGTACTTATCTCTTTTTTTTTTGCAGCCATACACAGCAGAAGTGATGCGTATCGTCACAAGAGAAGCACTACAAAGTGCCTCACCTGAAGTCGTGGGAGTGGCCCTGACAAACAATTCCCCCCCCCGTTGTAGTCAGACAACTGTTCCAAAGGCTAATTTCAGGGTGCAGAGGCTTCTGGACTTCTGGTCCCTCAAAAGGTCTATTCCAAACAAGCCCAGCCCGGAGAGCTTCGCTGGGGCTGCGTCGACTGGTGCTGGAAAGCTGCCACCAATCCCCCAAAGAAGCTGCGTGTGATGACGCGGAGCGAGACCGCAGAGGTTCAAAAGGACGCTATCTTGTCAAAGTCTGTTAGCTTTACGTCCAGGAAGGGGGCCAAGAGCTGAAATTAGAGCAAGACTTCAGATTAGACGCAGACCAACCGGTTGCGGGGCGGCGGGGGCCGACGTTTTACGACATGGAATCGCCGTGATGAAAGGTGCGCCAAATGAAAAGGACGGGACCGTTTCAAAGAATCGCACCGAGGTCTCTGTAGATCTTATGGACTTGCCAGCAACTCCACATGGTGATGCCCCTCCACCCCCTGGCACCTTCAGATGCTGGATTAGGATAACCCTAACCCTTGGGTTACCCTAACCCTGCCCCTAACACTACGGCCAGAGCTCCACAACTTGACGATGAAACGCTAACTAAGCCAATTAGCATTGTGTGAGGAAAGCACTTGGGAGAGCAACGTGAGACCACAGCGGGAACCTGTCCTCCCATAAGCGAGGTATTTATGGAGAAACAGTCGAGGAGATCCTCTTTCCAAAGCCGTAGCACCCCAACCAGCTCTCACAATGGGGCACAAACCAACACACAATGACTCTTTTACCCCGGGTTTATGCACAATAAGCCAAAAAACTCTGGCAACCCTGGATATGACGTCTTACGTCCCCAACTTCTCTCTCTCTCTCTCTCTCTCTCTTTGTGCGGCCCCAACTTGGGACCCTCAGCTGATTTTCATTGGTGAAGCCACATCTAATAAGACGGGACGATCTGAAGAAAAATGGATCCACGTTTTGGCAGACGCAGCTCCGCAGGGGTTAAACCAGGCCTCCGACCCAAACTGCAGCGTGGGGAGAAAACCTCACGCAGCCGTTTATTTCTGACAGCTTTGGCTAGCCGTGCAGCTGCCATCCTGCTGTTGTCATGGCGAGAGCGATACAATGTCACTTGTGATCAAAAATGTAAAGCCCCCCCAGCCGTCGAGCTAACAAGAAGGCTAACAGAGGACTTGATGTATGGCGGATATTCTTCTCCCTCCGCTTCAGTCCTCCCTTTGACTTGGAAATTGCGATGCTTAGGCAAGGAAAAAAAAAAAAAAGGGAGCGATTATACCAGGCCGGCCCCAACAGCCTGATTACACACGGTCATTTGAAAAAATAGCTATCATTAAATGTTTTGCTATAATGTTCCTCTTTTCAGGGGTATTATGAGACCGTTCTGGGTTTGAGGGGTATTAGATTACAAACGCGCACAGAAAGCTTCAGTTACCGCTAAATGTGGTGACTAATGGCAGCCCAATCCAGAGATCGTAGGTCATGCTGAGCGAAAGCTGAAAAAAAAAAAAAAATCGCTCATGAAGGCACTGCTGTCAGGAACTCGCTCAACAAGAGGGCTCACAAATCTCGGTGTTTGTGCGCCCGGATGAATGAGCGAACCTGACTTTACGCGCAATTATGGTCAGATTGGAGCGGCGGGGTGAGTTGCAGCACAAAACTTCAATAAACAACGACGTGGAAAACACTTTGAGTTATATTGCCCGGAACTAATTGGCGGGGCGAAGGCTGAATGGGCGCGCTGTGGTCCACGTTGGTGGGCTCGCCCGTACCTCCACAGAACTCAGCTGGTACCGGCCCAGAGGACGTAAATCCTGTTTGCGTTAACGGCTGCTTTACACCTGGGGAAATGTTGCTTGGCGCGCTGAAATCGGGCTGAGCCGAGCAGTTTCTGTGGACCAGGTGACCTTCTGAGCACCTGCGGGGCGGCGGAATCATCTCCACGTGGTGCGATTCATTGGATTTTGGATTATTTACGCCGCTGATGTATCGGCGATTCACAATACAGGCAAGGGTGTGAATTAAAAGAGGTACTGTTCTAAATAATGGAAATATGAGGACTTCTAAAATGATGATAACAGCACTGGGATGGTGGGAAAGTGAATTTCTGTCTGCGCTCGTCTGCTTAATTGAGTCTTAAACGGGAAGTTTGCGCTCGCTGACAACGTGTAAGGAGCGAGGACCATGTAAAGGCCGTGGAACCTGCTGAGCGATGACAATGAAAACCTTCATGTCAACCAAATCAGAGCTGAGAACAGAAGCAGGGATACTGAGCCATGGACGACCGATGTGCTGCTGAGCCAGGAAAGAGGAGAAGAGAGGAGAGGAGAGGAGAGAGAGGAGAGAAGGGAAGGAGAGGAGAGCAGAGGAGAGGAGAGGAGACGAGAGGGGAAAAGGAGGGAAGAGAATGGTAGGACAGGATGAGAGAGAAGAGCAGAGGAGAGGGGAGGAGAGGAGGGAAGGAGGGAAGGGAAGGAGAGGAGGAGCAAGATGTAGGCATGTAGAGTTAAGTAATGTAAGCTGTATCGCTAATAGAGGTTTTGTGTAGCACACACCACACACACCCTCACCGGCACACACACACACACACACACACACATACAGTACACACACACAGAAACACACCCACACGCACGCACACGCACACACACCCCCCCACACCCACATACACACACACACACACACACACACACACACAAACACACACACACACACACATACATGTTCTCATGCACACGCGGAGGCACACACACCTGCCCTTAGACACACAGACCCGCACCCCTGCTGGGAGGCTGATGGACACG
>OMPJ01035427.1:0-14121 GCA_900312935.1 Carapus acus | reverse complement strand
TCAGACGGTCCCGCTCTGAGCGTTCACATGCTCCCGACCCGCCGCACCAGCAACAAGTCACATGAAGGGCAGCTGACCATAAAGAGCAGAGGTAGACAAAAGTAGCAGAGTCTGGGTGTTGTCACGGCAACGCTCCCCGCCTGTGACCAGAGGTAACCTCGCCCTTGCCCCAAAGCGTTCACTCTCACTGTTTACGTGTCTGATTTAAGGAGCGCCGGTTAAACGTCAGCGCAGCGCCGAGTGCCGAGACTGTGGAGCAGCTAACACGGGACTGAACCTGTGACCAACAGCTGTTTGGTCGCCGAGCGGGCTCAGATCTGAGGGCCACGCTAAGACAGTTCAAGAAACAGAGTAGCCTGCAATCTGCAAATCTCACATACTCTGTATGCCAAGAAACATTGCCTGGACACCTCATGCACGCCAATATCTCAGGAACATTCTTGCCGGAAAGGTACGACGTGTGGAGGCCCCCGGGGACGCCATCTTTAGAGCTGACATGGATTCCCGGTGAGGTTTGAGGAGGAGGAGAAGAGCATCTGTTGGACCATGTCTCTGCTGGTCCTCCCAGGCTTATTCAACGTTCTTGTCTTGTACCCAACGCATACCTCACAAATTTAAGTCCCACGAGGGCAAATCGACGCAACCCATGACTGATTAATTTGCGAAAGTGCATCAGCAAGATGCCAATACAGGGAAGGGAGCGATGACAATGACCCAGCTGACGCAGCTCCGGGTGTAATTTGGAGATATTTGGTCCTTTATAGAGGCGCTCGTTCTTTGTGGAGACAGTCGGCCACTCATGCGATCCCCTGACTCGTCCGAATCCATTCGGGCGCATCGATGCTTATACGGCATCGGTTGCGTCTGCGCTCCGGCGCTTTTAATGGGTGGTGACGACCGAGTCAAGCCGTTCTGCCTCGTTGGCAGCAGAATTTCTTGCTCTCATTCTCAGTCTATTGCTGTTGTGTTTTTTAAAACCATGGAAACCACCTGTCGCCTCTTTGAGTAGGCTTGTGCTGTTGCTTGAGTCCAGGCCTGAGCTCTAGATCCAGGCCGTTTTTGTGTCCTGGAACCATCCAACTCTTACTTATGTCGTGGATTTTGTTACTGTTCCCCGGTCCTGTCTCATTAGACGTCCTTAACGTCTAGAGACTGATTTAAGGCAACCGCCGGCTTCAAATGCCGCTGCACAAACAATTTTTCTGGCCGCGTACCAAAACTGCACTACCACAGTATAAACAGATGGGCACAGTGCGTTCTGCACACGGAGGGAACACAACCAAACACACCTCCAGTCTTCACCGCAGTCCGTCCCTGCCCGTTTCCTACTTCGTGACATTCCGGCTCGTCTACCAGAGTCGGACTCGGAGTGTTTGCATCATGTCGGAGAAGTGCGTGGGTAGTTTGGACTCACAAGACTCTGGAGATGCAGCTGGAGAGGGCCACCAGGCTAGACGGGGCCTTGCCGTCCTGGGCGGATGAGGACGCCGTCCTCAGGGGCTCCTGGTCAGGTCCGTTGGGCAGGGAGACTCTGCAGGACAGTCGAGGTAACAGCAGGGTGCCCGAGAAGAGCCTCTTCACCACACAGCCGATGCCCGACTCCAACAGGGGCTCGTTGGTGGAACCCTGCTGAGCGGAGTCCCACTGTCTCTGGGGGTCAGAGGACACGAGACGATCACAGAGAGATCGGGACGCAAAAGGACCGATCGCAATGTAACCGCCAAGGGTACAGCAAGCGAGCAGAGCTTTGACATAAATCAGCAGAACGAGGACATTAAGAGAGCGTAGCCAGTCTGTGTCCCTACAATTCTACACTTTGTCCTCGGTACACCTTTTCCGTAGTTACACATCTTTGTTTCGACTTTCTCGGCGGTTCTACGTGGGGAACCGATTGCCTGCCATAAAAGACACGACACAGACGTACAGTCACTGGATGTTTATGTCGGTTCAAACTGTGATTACACAACGTGGCTCGCTCACGCACACGCACACACACACATACACACACGACATGTCACGCGCTGTACATGCAGCGGAGGCCAGATTCCGGGCCTGTTCTGTGTACTTAATGTGTACTTAAACAGATTTCTGGGATACATTTTTGACGCAGGTCCAGACAAATAGTCTTTGCGGCTACGTGCGTGAAAATGTTCAAGGAGAGACATGGCGAGTCTTATTTTTCTGTGGTGCTTTCATTGCTCTAATTGGACTGAAACTCTGCACTGAGAGTACATTAAGATGGAGGCCTGGAACATCTGGAGAGGGACGTCACACCAACTCTGAAAAAGGTATAAACACGAACAAAACACTCTCTGTGTCCCAGTTTTACCGGAGCAATCGACAACCAATGAAACGGGGTGTTTCAAAAGGGAATTTCTAGCTGTCACTCAATAAATGCAGCTTTCACCAAAGGGGGCGCTATGTGGACGAAGATGCTCCTCATCGTGCTGGACAGAGGGATGTCAGGATGGAAAGACTGATCTTATCTGTTGAAAAGTTCTGAAGTAGAGCTTTAGCCCCGGGAAGGGGTCCTCCATTGTGTGTGCGTGTGCGCGTGCATGTGTGCACACGGAGCTGTTTTTTACGTCGTATGCTGGAGACACAACCATTATTTTTAGAAGCTTTATCTGGTGTCAGGTCCTGAGACACACACACACGCAGACGCACACACGCAAAGGCACAGACTCACTACCACCTTTAAGACAGCAGCTGATTCTCAGTGAGAGGGGACGTTTGTGCTTTGTCTCTGCGGGGATCAGCGCTGAGGGGGAACAGATAAGAGGCCTTGTTCTCTCCTGAATCTCGTGACCTTCACCCTCCAGCTGCTTCTGGCCTTCACCTTTCCATAAACAGCCATCACACTCTGGGCCGACGCTGAGCTGACACCAAACACAGGCCGCCTATTGTTTCTGGGGGACGGCAATAAAACCGAGGCTATCTCCACTCGTCATTTACTCCGCTCAGTCACGGAAAGAGTGTGAGAAAGACGAGTCAAATGCTTGCGATGGAGAGCGCAGAACGCGGGGTAACTCTGAAGTGTCACGCTCTCGCCACGAGATCAACCAAAGGGGGGCACCAGAGAGTTGAAGATGCTCCTCGGCCTGCTAACTTGATGGAAAACGAATAGACACTCACACACGTCTCAGTAAGAGAGAGAGATGGGGGCTTCCTTCAGTTCTGTGATTCAATTCAAAGAAAATATTTCTAGTATTTCAATCCTTTGTGTGTTGTAGTTTTGACAAATGGTAAAATGGTGTTGCCTAATATTTGGGTGAGACACAGAATCCTGTGTTTACCTTCAATACTTCATTACAAGTATAGGTTTCAAATATTTCACGAATCAGTGATGTCAGAGTTTCACTTCCCAACTTGAATTACTGGGGAAAACTGAACTTCACCCCTGCATTCTAATTTAATGAGACACTCTCATAACTCGTCCTCATTAGAACATCTAACACTTATCAGAAGTCAGTTTGCTGTGACCTCGTTTCCACTGTTAGCTTGCGACGCTTTCCGATGTCAAACCACACATCCAGACCTAAGAGCAGCGATTCCATCTCTACACCCTCCGCTCACGTCACCATCTGTCAACAAAAGTGCCTCATTATCTTTGCCCTTACCTCGGTGGAGTCAAAAAACACGTAGGAGCGATTTCTCTTCATATTCAAAAGGACGGTTTGTCAAAAGAAACGCCACAAAGACCAACTCGCCAACCACGTTTGCGATCAGATACGGTACGTCGAGGCATCCGCAGCTGCCGGCGCCGAGGGAAACGTCCCCCCCGCCTCGCCCGATTCCTCTGCTGGCACTTGCTGGCGAGAGAAACCGCTTTCAAGGACTAAGCGGAGGTCACGTTTTAACGTCCCGACGTGGCCTTTGCCTCATTTCTAATTCGATGACGGTCGTGAGGCGATTAATTTCTCAGAAAATAGTCCCTGCCGACCAGCGGGGCAGGAAACGGGGGGGGCAGCTGGTCAAGAGATGGAGGTGGTGGAGTTTCCTGCATGACAGACGATTATTCATGTGTGTCTATCAGGCTGAGGAATCTGAGGACGGCGAGCATCTCGGCCTTCCGGTTTGGCGCTACTCTGGCCTTTAGCTAGCTGCTGATAGTACAGGTTCTGTGCACTTACTGTGTCCAACGCAGGTCTAGCGACTTACAGCTAACGAAGACAAAGACAGACAAAATGCTCCCATTTCTTTAATTCCAGTACTCATACCTCCACATTCCCCTTTCGTGTATCCCCAACATATTTATCCTTAATCATGTGCAGCTGTCTCCAAACCAGCCTCAACATAGAGTGGATCACTTTCATGCGACATGTTGTCAAAAGTAACTTCTCATTATCGTGATATGTCACTCAACATACAAGATGTACTGTTCTTCCTCAGTTTTGTTCTGCTTTATAAACCTCTGAGAGGATGAAGATAAGTTTCCCAATGGCACTACCTGGTGGTGTGAGTGGAGAGTGTAACCCTGCCCAATATACGCAAAGGAGAGTGTGTGGTGCCCACACATGAACACTGTTATGCAAAGCACTCGAGACTTCATTGCCTCGGCCAAACATTTGAATACTGGCACATTAAACAACATTAAGTACTTTTCATTTCATGGCTATTACACCCAGGCGGTCAACTCCCTTTCTAGAAATCTGAAAACACAAAATTCCCGATGAGATTTCCCATTTTTGTTCGTGTAGCGGTCTCACACAGTTGAGGCGATCAGTCAGCGTGGCGGTAGCTTCTGTAGGGCTGCCTCCCCTCACCCTTTCCACACATGGCCGGCTTGGTGCCCTGGAGGAGGTAGAGGTCAGGGGTCGGGCAGGGGAAAGTGTAAGGCGAGTGAAAGGGCGCTGCTGGAGCACCGCTCCTACCTTGTACATGTCGCAGACCATGGTGAAGAGAGACGACATGACTCTTTGTTGAATGTCTTCTGTGTGCTCCTAGCAAAGGAATTGGCATCAGGAATGATAATTACGACCAAAGGGCACAGATGCTGCGATGGAGAAACCACTGATCCTCCATCTTGTTTGATCTCGATGTCCGAAATAGATCTACAAGAATCTATTACTTTTGCCGTTTATTAACTTTCCGTCTATGTCAGATTCCCCTTCCGCTCCGTGATGACTCTCATGGACAGCTGAAAAAAAAGAGAAGGAGCGCAGCCTCACCCCGTTGACTGTCACCCAGGGCACGTATTCGTGCGGAGGCACCAGGGCTTTGGTCTGCAACGCGTTCTGATGCATCAGCCGATTGCCCAGATCTCCCTTCACGCAGCTCATGATGCTGCCCCACCTCATCTCGGGGCTGTAAAGCTTTGCACACTAGAAAACGAGAGGATCAAGGAGAATAAAACACGCCACCCATCCAACCCGCTCCTTCACACACTTGTGAGGTCCTTACAGACTGTGCCGCTTTGACAACGTCGGTGGCGGACTCCATGCAGTAGATGATCTGGAAAGCCACACTGCTGCTGGTCATGTTCAGCATACATGTCTGGGGACCACAGCAGCCAACGATATTTCGATAAGATATTTTCTGAATTTTTGTTTAAAGGCAGTCTCTCTTTCAACCCAACCAGTCAAGGCAATTGGCTGCCACTTGCAACCTGGCCTGCCCAAGGTTTCAGGGTATGTTTCAAAATGACTTTATAGTGATATCACCATCTTAGTCACCATTTTAGTAGTACTACAACAGATTGGGTGTACCTGAATCATGTTTCCAAGACACTCTGGCTTGTCATGCTGGCAGGTGAAGATGTATCTTTTTCCATCAAATGTTTCCTTCAGATGAAAAAGTAAAGACGTTATGGTATCTTGTACTGTCTCTTCACTTTAGTTACTCTGGCTGAGGACTTATACCAAATATACATTCTTTAGGGTATGTGTCTGTATCTGCGCAATTAGTCCCATCCAATAACTCGTTACCGAATGCAACAAAACATTTGAATTTCAGTCCATCTATTGGCGCAGAATGTGATTGTTTGCTATACTCCTCAAGGGAAACTACTCTTGGATATAAAATGCAGTCTTAGCTATTATTTCTGCTTATGACTTTTCTTGTGATCGCCTGTCCCTGTTTCACACAAAGAGTTGCTGTTTATCCTAAAGAACCTACGAAACTGTCATGGCGTCATCTCAGGTTATACAACATTCATCTGACACTCCTTCAAAACTCACGTGTGCATTTCCATAAGGAACCAGCGTGACAGTCAGGATGGGTTGCAGCAGGGTCCAGGTCGGGAAGAGGATCTCGGTGAGGAAGTATCTGGAGCCCGGACACAGACTCTCATAGTACAGAGTCAACTTGACTGGATCTGCCGTATGATTAGATTGAGTGATGTTTGCCTCAAGGCACTGCTTCAGAACCTAGACACGGAGAGGTGAGAGAAACATCACGGGATGGCATAAAGATGAAAACATCCGGGTGGTCAGGTAAAACCAGTGAATGACGATTGCTGCACGTCACTTGGATGGACTTCTGCCAGAATGTAAGTAGACATATTGGTTTAGATTGAGCTCACGTGTGTCTGCTGTAAGGTTTTCTAAAAATACCTCTTAATTGATAAAAACTAAGATTTGACTAAGAAATCGACCCCATACGCCGCACTACAAATTACAGCAGTAATAAACAGAAATACACCGCTCTCTAGCGGCTATTGCTAGAAGTACAGTTAATCACGTCATGAAGTTTGCAGAAATCATGCAATCATGCAATTAGTCATTCAACAAACACCACGAGCAAATTTCAGGTTTCTTATCATCTTAAAACGAATTCTAGAGAATAGCAACTCCCACGCGTGTTTGTGTTGACGTGAAATCTTCTCTTACCCCGCACCGAGTAGCTGAATCAATAGTCGAACACCACCGTGATGGAGAGGACGAGCAGGACGAAGATAGAGCGCCGCTGCGGCTCAAACAAATCACAAACATCAGCAGAGTCACACTCGTTATCATCCCCATGATCCTCATCATGTCCCAGACACGTACAACAATCCCAGATGCCGCGAGTCCAACAAGCTGCTTTAAATATCTGCAGACTTCCGCTTTACAGCGCCCTGTTTTCTGATTGGTTCCGGGGACAAAAGAGAAGATGACGTCATCTGCATCCAGGCGGGTTTTGTCTGTTGTCTTTCGTTTGTTTGTTTTCATTTTGGACAACGCACAACCGAGTCGACAAAATTGGCAAGAAACCACTGTTACAGAGTTACACGTCGGCGTTATTTCCCAACTTTATGTAAAATTATTAACTGACGACATATCATCCACTTGTTTCATATCTCTATTCAAACAAATTCAGTTGCAACAATACCTCCCTGTCAATTGGTTATGGATTTATTGTACTGAAATCCATTGGTGTCTGATTAGTTTGTTCGGTGTCTGCATTCCGTGTCACCGCCTTGCCGTACATGTCTCTGTGGCGCAATCGGTTAGCGCGTTCGGCTGTTAACCGAAAGGTTGGTGGTTCGAGCCCACCCAGGGACGGAGTGCAATTTTGTTAATCTTCAGACCACGGGCATCATCCAAATATGAACAAATCCCTGTACCTTTACAATGTGGACATAAAAAAATCCACATTACCTAGAGTTACTACAGCACCTTAGTTTCATTGCACGATGCAATTGCTGTAATAACAATAAAAGATTCCTGACTCCTGAGTTATATGATGGGACTTTTATGATTGCCTCATAACTCAATATTTTGTCTGCATATAATTCATGCAGCATTGGTGGGGTTCTGCCGCAGTGTTGCAGAAGTAGGCAGCAACAAATGGTTATAATATCAATGTTGTTGGAGTGTAAGGGTATAGTGTAGAAAAAGGAGACTTCACCGGTTACTCTTTACATCCCATTGGGATTGTTGAATTTAAACAACAGCACGTCTTTGGCCGTGCTTTCTGAGACGATTAGGGGTGAGGAAGCTAGTTGAAGCCAGTGGAGGTCACATGCGTAAGTATACCCTTATTTTGGGGTTATGTTCCTGATTCCATGGGAGTTGCTCAACTGGAGTCATACTCAACTCGAGTCATCGCTGAGAGGAAACGTCACAAAACCTCAACACAGTGACTCTCACATGATCTCCCAGTGACACACTGAGTCTGACAACTGAATCATGCATGAAATAGGATCATTAGACATGTTGTCCTCAATCTCTATTGTGTTATCTGACAATGGACACAGTGACGAAAGATTCCAAATGCCGTGAAAACATATGGGGTCTTCACATGTGGCCAAAACCCTGAGCCCTAAAAAAACAACGACAATCCCACAAACAACCACACAACCCAGAGGCTCATTTTCCAGATGTTTTATTGTCTCTTAAAATCATTGCATCAACCTAAGGAGAGAACCTTACAGACGAGTGTATCTGTCTGA
Organism: Carapus acus; assembly: GCA_900312935.1. Classification (NCBI taxonomy): domain Eukaryota; kingdom Metazoa; phylum Chordata; class Actinopteri; order Ophidiiformes; family Carapidae; genus Carapus; species Carapus acus. The sequence goes on along the minus strand of OMPJ01035427.1, from coordinate 5,747 downwards.
GGACCAACACAACTGAAGCAAGCTGTACACGACAAAGAAAGCGAGTGAGGGAGAGAGAGAAAGAGAAAGGAATATTACCGGTACATTTGCGTTAAGATAGACCATTGCAAGGGAGGACAACACTGAAGTGGGTTTAGGGAGGGACAGAGAGGGGAACCGTTTTCGTGCATAGGGGCTGGGCACACCACAACCAACGATTGGCTGAGCCGACAGTGCTCCCTCCGAGTCCAATTGCACTTTGGTGTAGAGTAGTTTCATTTGGCCGCCCCCATCCGTCCCCACGCGGCCAGCCACGCGTCGCACTTTGCAGCCATCGCGGAGGCAGTGGTACAAGAAGCAACTCCATGGGCCACTCGCAAAGGTACCATGAATAGTCTGAGAGGTACGAGGTGCCCAAAATGGATCCTTACTCAGAGAAATGTGCGGCACTGTGGCCTTGATAATGGTGCACAACGTTTATCGATGCATCTATTTTTCTGTGACCGCAACAGTACATTTAAAATGTAAATCCCGATTTGTTTGGTCTGGCAAGACTTTCGCGTGTTTTGAATTGAGGGGACATATGAGCAAGTGTGCCCGATAGTTCAATCTTCCATCAGAGGTGTATATTGTGTTTGTTGCTGCCCGTGTTGCTGCCACGTGTACCACAAATCCCTCTACAAAGTGCAGGCTTGGCGGTTGAATGTGAACTACTGTGCACCAATAAACAAATGCGACAATATTCACATCAAATGATAAAAGGGGAAAACTTCAGTCTAGAGACCAGACTGAGAATTTTCAGACAGGAAGAGGGAAACGAAAAGTGCATTTCTGGTTAGTTACACTATCTGAATGGAAGCACACAAACTGAGGCGACTCGGGATGAATTTTGGTCTGAGAAATTAACTGATGGATCGTTTCGTCTTTTTTTTCTTTCGCCTTTTCTTTCGCCGTGTAATGCAAAATCTCGACAGTTTGCCCTGAATTTCCAACATTAAATAGTTGATTTAACCCAAAAGTGGTGTGCTTACTACTGTTATTCACAATATACAGGGACGATCCCCAATAGACTCTGAACTGAGTCCTTACCTGAGAGACACCTGGCTGAGTCATCCTGAAATGTACCATAAAGGAAAATGGCAAACGAGGCAAAGGTGTCTCGAGTTAGGACTCAGTCCTGCATATACAAGGCTCAGTGTAGGTGAAGTAGTCAGTAGGCAAAGAGTAACAGAGGCTGATCAATGCCCTAGCGAGAGAAAACAAATGTGTAAATGTGTGGAGAGGATGTTTGAGACTGAGGGAGCACTGTTCAGACGAGGAAAAAACAAACAAAAACAGGAACGAACGATCATGGAAAGAGAGACCAAGCAGTCACATCTTCAAGTTTAAAACAACAGAGGAAATAAAGAAATAAAAATCGATCTGCGGCAGCCGCTTTGTGGGGGCCAGACTGGATCGATTCTCAAACGCATATTTGCTATTTGGTTAATTACGTATTGTAAACATTTGTATTTTTTTCTGTATGGAGGAACAATTCAAGCTAGCTTATTTTTTTCTTTATAGGCTCTGTAAGGTTATCTTTAACAGATATAAACAAACAAACAAAAACAATAAAAACAACATCACTTGGACAGATAAATCTAGCGCCTTAAAAAAAAAAGACTCAGGCACCATAAATGAACACTGTCTAATGCCATCATAGTTTTGTGTACACAAAGGGGTGATGGTTCTTGTTTTTGTACATTTGTATGCATTCTGAAGTGTATCGTTTGTAGTGCGACATTAAAATTGCCTCTACTTGCAAAAAACAAGGAAACAAAACCAAAACGGAAACAACAGATTCTCAAAAAGCAACAACTCTAATATTTCTTTTTTTTCTTTTTTTACTAAATGCAAAGCAGCCGCCGAAGACTGCGTTTTTTGTTTTCTTTAACATATAGACTCAGCTCTGTAAATATTAACACATGTACACGGGCTTGCTCGCTTCATCCTTGGTACTCGTGCGCGCAGTTTTTTTGATCAAACGTTGGCGCAAAGTTCGACACCAGTCGCGATGAAGCTCGTTGCCACTGTCTCATAAAAAAAAATGAAATTGCTCGCCTCTCAATCAACAAATCGGCGTGCCCAGTCAGATACGAAGCAGCTAGCAAGTCAAAAAAGATGGCATTCACATCAAAGCTGCTTTCTGATTGGTTTCAAGCACAATCCAAATCAGAATTCCATCATCCAAAAATATAGATATCTACATATATATATATCTGAAAATATTTATTCTCTAGTATGCCTCTCGTTCTTCAATCCTCGAATAGATACCAAATATATGTGTTCTTTGAAATCAGTGAAAGCTGTGCTTTGTGTGTGTGAGGCCGTTTTCAAGAAACATCATTTACAGTGTACCAAAGCTGATGAAAAAATATTTCCGTCCTTGAACAATCGTGTAGAAAAAACGTTTCTGGAGAAGCTCTGACACCAAATGCATATCTGAGACACGAGCCAGGTGAGATGAAGGTCAGGAGCACGACGCAGTCTTCATCACCTACCCATTACCTGCCCGCATCATGGGGAAACCTGGTTCGCTTGCTACTAAAGCTGCTTTGTTTCTGTCGTCGTACGCAACCTGGGATGGACGCCGATGGCGGGTGAATGAGTGACCGAAATTAAACACGGCCAAAACGGTGGCATAACTGAGTGACTTGCATCTCTGCCTTAACAACGACGGTGCCATTCAGATTTCTTTTTTTCGCCCCTATGTTGAATGTCACACGTTCAAAATGGGCATTGCGGAAATGAGGCGACTGGTTCAATGTCGCCGCGACATTGAAGGCTGCGTACACAGCCTGCAGCGCTCTTAAAAGTTGGTTTGAAGAGCGATGATGCAGTCGGTACAGTGAATTTAAAGAACAAAACAAGTGCTATCTTTCCGCTGACATCGCAGAATGACTGCACGAACAGACATGCCTACTGTACACTGCAATCTGCTTCATCTAACATCATCCACACATCTGTGACATCCTGAAAAACTGTGAAAACACCGTAAAACCTAGCAGGGGGAAAAGACAACAACACTATCAACAACTGAGCTTCACTGCTGCCAAAAAGGTCTGTAGGGAGTGAGACGGAAAAAAAGTGCAGTCATAAAAATGTTGGTCCGACGGACTGGATAACAAATGTGTCAGGAGGTCGGCGGAGCGCTCGACCGAATGACGGGTTCACATGGAACTTACTTGTAAATACGAAAAAAAAAAACACTGAAAAATGCTGCATGCGTCGACTTGAGAGCTTATTGAACGAGCTTAGGCCTCCAACAAATGGGGCCAGGCCGCGGATGTGTAACGTTCACATTTCTATCTTGATTCAAAAATACACCGCGTGTTTCAAAACAAAAGCAAAACAACAACAACAACAACAACACACCAATAAAAACATGCCCAGTGGCAGAGAGAGAGAGAGAGAAAAAGACAAAGAGCAAAAGAGAAAGAGAGCACCAAGCTACTGTACAGCCCTCGCCTTAAAAAAAAGAAGGAATATGTAACAACTTAGCAACTATAGATGTAACAAAGAGGCACAACTACAATTGGTCAAACTTGCATCTACAACATGCACGGGTTTCGCTTACAGACATGAACACACACACACACGCATACTATGACCACTACACTCCTTTGCCTCCTATGGAGAAACCGGCAAATGTATGACGACCCTCAGCACCGAGGTGGCGGTGGCGCCATCTTGTGGAACGCCGCTTCAACAACAACGACAATAACAACGACAACAACGGCGGGTAGCTCACCACAACGACAAAAGGCACTTCTAATCATCCTCACAAAAGTGTTTTTTTATAGCCCTCTCATCAGAAGCACAGCTGTCACCTGCAGTTTGATTCCTGGGAATTCTTATTCCTGCCGAGGGGTGTGCAAAATACGGCGCAGGACGACCGGCGAGCCCTGGCCAAGATCAAAACGTCGTGAGTTTCATTTCAAAATGTGAACAGCGTCTTTGAGAGGGGGAGCAAAAACAACAGCCCCACAGAAGCTTCTCTGCTGGTGCGTTAGCTTGGCGGCACAGCAGCAGTTGGTAGCTTAAGTGGCTGCCACAATACAGGCCTGATAGAAATCAAATCTTCTTTTGGCCTAGGTGCGACCACATCGCATCAGACTTTTTGGGAGCCGACATGTGCTGCTCACACTCCGAGCCAGACCTGTGCAATCTGAAATCCCGCAGGGGTTCTCGGGACTGGCACCCAAGCAGTACACACACACACACATGCATGCATATCTGTGGGGCAGCTTCCATATTGGCTAAACTGGGGTGGGAGGTGCATATTGTGACAGATGTTTCAAAGAAACATAACTGGATCTGACAGACAGACAGAGCTGAGCTGTGGAGGCCTGGGATGTGACCGTGAAAATAGTCTGGTTTTTGCACCATTTTAATAGGATTTGAGAAACATCTCCTTAGCGCAACCTAGGAAGCTTCGACCGGGGCCCAGGGATCATCAAATGATGTAATGACACAATCATCTAAATTTGGAATGCAAACTCCTCGACATTTTCATCCTCCCTCAGCAGAAATAAAACTCAACCGAAATGCCAGATGTGCAGCTTGCAAAAAACGGTGCAATTTTCTACAACCTTCCTACACTCATTCTACAAAAATACTCTTTCCTGCTGGCGATGTGAATCTACTAAGCTTAACATTTTGGGAGATTACGTACAAGCAACCTCCCTCTCCCCCCTAACACACACACACACACACAAACTCTGGAGAACAATCCGAGTGTCCCGCTCTTCAACCACAGACAAAGTTAAAGACTAATTCTGCGTTGACGCAAATGCAGTGTGCTTTGAAATCTTCAACTCGAGCTGAGCAAATGCGAGGGGACCGAAGTGCAGCACGCGCAGAGAGAAATCAATCGAAAATCAATTTCAAATTATCTGTGTTCTACTGTGTTGTGCATTCCTGAAACACACGCGTACTCATAAACACATATACACGACATACTGTAAGTTTGAAGTACAAAAAGAGAAAAAAAAAGCACTCTGAACTACTGGTGCCATGTTCATCACAACCCAAAAGAAGGAATTCATGCATGTAGTAGTAGTAGCATGTAGTAGATAATCTCTCTAAATAGTGAAAGGATCACTTCCTTTTTTTTTTCTTTGCTACATGAAGACATCCTTCATCAGGCTCACATTAGCTGGATACTATGTACCCTTAAAAAGAACACGAGAGCATCGGGGAGGAGGAAGAAAAAAATCAGAAAACAACAAACTGTATAAAGGTCACATGCTGACTGCGCAAAATCTGCGATAATATTTACGAGTTGTATTACTGCATCTTTTTTTTTCCATGTTTGTTTTGTGTCAAGCTTGTGACAAAAATGAACAGTCGATCAATCACAGAGGGAAGTACCGCGAGTTAAGAAGACAAAAAAAAAAAAAACGAACCAAAAGGAAAACAAACAAACAAACAAACAAAATAAAACCCCACCTATGAGGATGGCGTACCGCTGGAAAACAGTCTACCTAGATAGAGCCAAAGCAAATACAGTACCAAAGATACAAGAATCACATAGATCAATGTTCTGGAAGCATCCGTCTCGTACAGAACCCGTACGGACCGACCGCTTCGCAGGAGCATTAACAGTTATGCCTTTAGTCAATGGCTACAGGTGCTACAGTATTAAAAAACGTTGCAAAGGAGGGAAGGGGCAGCGGGACAGGGCGGGGCAGGGCAGGGCGAGGAGGAGCAGGGGGGGGGGGGAGGGA
>OMPJ01035415.1:0-11451 GCA_900312935.1 Carapus acus | reverse complement strand
GGAAGAGCCGAGAGAGGAAGGAGCAAAGGAGCGAGAGAGATGAAGTGCACCGGCGTCCCACAGGACATGTCCCTGTCTGTCTCCATCAGGAAGTGAGACCGTGATGGCAGGAAAGACAGAGCCCACATCGGACCCTCTGTGTGTGTATGTGCGTGTCTGTGTGTGTGTGCATATGGACCTCGTTGAACCTGGGAGGAAACCACTGCGTGGTGTGTCTCACAGACTGTTTTTGTGGGAATATAAGTGTGATTGTGGGTGTGTTGCTGCAAATTAAAGCTACTGTAACTCGTAAGAGAGTGAAATTTGAAATAGAAAGACACACACACGCACACACACACGCACACACACCCCGAGCATCACATCCCAGGCTTTGGTTGCGTGGTTGAATAATTAGGTGGACGCTGGCCTGTCTCAGTGTTTCTCCTCACACACACACACACAGATTGAGGCCGACACGGCTCGGTGTCGGCCGTGTTTCCTGTCCTCACAACGAGGTGTTGTCTCCTCGCGTCCATCAGACGCTCTCTCTCTCTCTCTCTCTCCCTCCCTCTCACTCGCTCTCACTCCCACTCGGGTAGGAGGTGTGAGTCACTCTCTGCATAGCGGCGTGCTCACACACTGGCGTCGTGTCGTCACGCTCGCGTTTCATCCGTATTAGTGAGGAGAGCCTTCACGCTCTAACATGCACACCGCGCTGGCACACGCCTAACACGCCTGTGTGCGTGTGTGTGTGATGAGAGTGTGTGTCTGTCCCTGTCCGATTGGTGCTTGACGGATCAGGCCTGACACATCGCATGTACAACATATGTTTATCAAAACGTTGCCTCGCTACATGTGTCCGTCCAGCGACACAGCCAGAGGAGAAGATATTTTTTAAATTGGGTAGACGAGAATGTCAACATGACGGAGAGCCTCCAGGTACAGAAACGTGTGTATTGAGCTATTTCATACAAATACACGCTGCAACACATTTAATACACAAAAACCACAAATTCTAAATTACACATCTGCAGTCGCACACAGCCGATTCACACACACAACAAACAGCTCAAAGCACAGCCAAGGAAGTCAGAGTGCTGAGGGGGATGGAGGAGCACTTGGCATTTGGAGCGCACACACTCACACGCACGCTCGCCGTGCGTTAGTGTGCGCTGGAAAAGGTCGCGCGTTAGTGTGTTTGACTGCACGGCGACCCTGGCCGGGACGCTGACGCTAGCAGGCCGCGACGCTGACGCTAGCAGGCCGCGACACTTCGCCTCTGCTTTAGGAAACGGCCCGCGGTGAGGCTGTCTGGGAGCTCAGCAGGTGGCGTTTCAGCGCGTGCACGTGTGCGCGTTTGTGTGAGTTTTTGTCCGAGACACGAGGACACACTGCGCAGTCCTCCCAGGGAAAGTTCCATTTTCTCCTGCAGGTGTCCTGAAGTAGCAGCTCTGTTTACTCTGCTCGGCTTTTTCTCTGTTAGATTTCGGTGTCAAAACACAAACAACTGCTGATGTCACACAAGTTCCTCAGTGTTTGCATTTGTGTGTGTTTGCACGAAATCATTCAAATTTCCCAGTTTCAGGGGGAACTTTCATTTACACTGCACACTGACTGGAAAGTATTTCTGGTGCTGCTCCTGTGTGCAAGAAATTGACTCTCGCTGGGCTTTGGGCCTTATTTTCCACCAAAATGTTAAAAAGCAGATCCTTTTATGTATTCCAAAACACTCTAATCTCCTCTTTCTGCAATTTTGGAGAGAATTTCCATCAAAGCGCTCAGTTTTGGTATTTTCCGTCCTGATATCTTGACTTTCATCTTGCTGTTGACTTTTTTGTGGCGCTGAGCCCCGACAACACTTACCTCTAATTTAGCCAGGTTTGATTCCCCACAAATGGTCGCCGCGCCAACCGGAGCGGACGGGATGGGACAGCGAGACACAAACAAACAAGCATATAGATGAATAAAGCGGCACAGATGTCAACACGGCGTCTGTCAGCGTGTGTGGAGACGGAGGCCCTCAGGCGTGAAGCGCAATCGCTGCTCGGGAAAAAAAGAAACGCTCAACAAAGCCGGCGTCGGACCGCAAACTCACGCAAACACACTTTGTTTTTCTCTCATTTTCCCCTTTCCTGGAGCCTGCTGGATGTTTGTGTGCCTGCGTGCAGCCTCCGTGTGTGTGTGTGTGTGTGACACGTGGTGCCTCAGTCTGCGGTTCGTAGTTTGGAATGTCACACACGTCTCCTCGCATTAGGAGGTGGTGACGAAGATGAAGGCTCCTTCTCTCCCATCAGCATCGCGACGACGCCCAGTGTTTGGCACTTATCAGCGAGGAGTGTGTATGAGTGTGTGTGTGTGTGTGTGTGTGAGTGTGTGAAGGGGCAACAAGGGGGACAGTGCCGGGGGGCAGTTTACAGAGCTGATGGAGGCAGCTAATGCTGGGCTGCTCCGTCTTTACGATTTCATTCATTTATCAGGTATTTCAGTTATTCATCTCTTATCCATCCATCCGTCCGTCCATCCATCCATCCATCTTGTCCATCTGTGGACGTCTCACGTCCGCCCCCTCGCTTTGACCCCTTGACCCCTGCATCCTTGGGCCTTTTGGCTGCAGGTGGCTGAAGCAGGTTTGTCTCAGGGTGACGAGTCTGCCCTTTGTGTGGTGAGTGTGTGTGTGCGTGTGTGTGTGTGCATGCGTGTGTGTGTGTGAGAGAGAGAGAGGTGGGGAGGGTGTGAAGGAAGCTGTCATGCTTTCTCAGGATCATATGCTGCCTGTCAGACATGCTGTAGAATATCTGACATGCAACCTCCATACCCGCATTGCCCCCAACAAAAACACACACACACACGCGCGCTCAAAGATTCTTGTTCACTGAATTCAGTCAATTTCTCACTTTGACGAGGCTGCAGCTCCATCAGCAGAGTTTGGACTTTGGATTGTTATTTGCTGTGTGTGTGTGTGTGTGTGTGTGTGTGTGTGTGTGTGTGTGTGCGCGCATGGTCATATCTGCATGTCTGCGTGTCTCAGTCTCCAAGGTCCCCAGCCTGTCCAGCACACATTCACACACCACTGGGTACATCATCGATCCCCCTCAAACACACACACACATACACACACACACCATATCTGATCCTCGTCACCTTTTCTTTTTTGCGTGTGTCTGTGTGTGTGTTTGTGTGTGTGTGGAGGTCCAGTGAGCCGAAGGGGGCTGCGGCACAGCTGTCATTTCAGGTTAGTGGAGGTGAAAGGTGAAGTGGAGGAGGAGGAAGACGAGGAGGAGGAGGAGGAGGAGGAGAAAGGAGATGAATAAGTGAAGAAGGTGCAGACTGGACTCATGATAAATGTAGAAACGATAACAGACCAAACTGCTTCAGCTTTTCTGTGTGTGTGCGTGCGTGCGTGCGTGCCTGTGTGTGTGTGTGTGTCTGCGGGCGTGTCTGTGTGTGTGTGAGAGAGAGAGAGACATAGAGAAAGAGAGAGAGAATGTGTGTGTATGTATGAGCACGATGGAAGATCTTGTCCCTGTCCCATGGAACTCTCAATTAAAACACACACACACACACATGCGCGCGCGCGCACACACACACACACATACACGCACACTCAGCCATGGAGGACCCCAGAGAGAGGCCCCAAACATGCCTGTCAGCTGCTGTTAGATCACACTGCAGTGCAGTGCGCTGCCTCAAACACACACGCACACACACACACACACACACAGGGACACACTGAAATGTGAACATATGCTGAGATTCATCTAATGTGCCACACAAACAGTTATAAATATGTAAATATGCAGACTTTAAATGTTCATGGTTTGGAAAATGTATTAATGATCTTCTAAGGACACAAAGGAGAGGCCTCATCTTACTGCTGGCTCTCTTCCTGTTAGCCTTCAAGTGTTTTGAAATAGCGCGTGGTGACTGCAGCTGGAAGAAGAAGCGTTCCCTCATTGTTTGGATGTTGTTCTCCGTATTGTGGATCTCACTCATCGGGAAACTGGGCAGAGAGCGTCCCATATGGGCAGCAGGGGGCGCTGTCCTGCCTGTGCCGGTGCTGATGGAGTCTGTATGAGGAGCTGCTGAGCTCAGGCAGGTTAGCGCCAACCTCACATGAGGAGATCAGGGGCAGCGTCGGCGGCAGTGAGGCTCCAGCACAGGGAGCACAAACCTACCACGGGCGCCGGCGTGCCAGGCTTGGATGCCGACGCCGCCATTTTCCTCTGCCATCTTCCTCCTGCATTGTTTCCTCACCACTTTCGTCTGAACTCAGTGCGCACAATACACACACACACACACACATACCTCTGGGGCCAGGTGGCGCGGCGGGCCGGGCCGGGCCGGGCACAGGCGTGCGTGCGTCGGGAGTTGAGGCAGAGGTGAGCGGGACCCTGAGGTGGTGCCCTCGCCGCTGCCTGCTCAGGGAAAAGATTGTCCTTGCTTTGTTAAATGATTTTTCACGGCTGAGCTCTCTTCCCAATATCAATCAGCGCGACATTAGCCGGCGATGGCAGAGCGGAGCGGGCGGCGTGTCTACCCTCGGCTCCCTGGGTCACCTTGGCATACAGCTGGCTCAGTGAATCAATCCGTTTAATGCCATTTCAATAGCCATTCCGCTTGTTTTGTCACTAAGTGCTGTGCGGGGCCCAAACGGCAGGCAGACCCCCACGGAGGAGCTTTTTTTTAGACGTGTCTCTCTCATGACTGTGATGGCAAATCAAATGGCTGGGCGCCACTTCAGCGCAGAGAGTAAATGTATTAATGAAATGAGCTGCGGGGCCCTGCTCCTGCCTCACACACTGTCCAAGGCGTGACACACACTCGGTGCTGGCGCAGTCTGACTTAGCGTAGCTGTGAAATCTCACTTATTTACACTGAATTTTGGGGGAGGCAATCATAGCGTCATATTTTTGCACAACATCTCAGCGTGAGTGCCTCTTGAAGGTGAATTCCACCCACTCGCATCCCCGAAACACACACACACATATACACACACACTCGTGATCGTGCAGCATGGCCCACTGCCCGCTTTGTCCGCGTCCCTGACCTGCTAGCAGACTGACGGCAGTACCAATACCTTCCACCGGGTGGCGATGTGATACTACAAGAGAGCCTCTGCCGGTCCTCGTTCCATCCCCGCAAGCCCGGCTGGAATTTATCAGCTCTCCACCCCACGCAGGCGAACATATTGGAGCAGAATAACTGAGCAGCGACGCAGCCACCTCTGCCTTTCAACATGGCCGCCGACCTCCCCTCAGGACACCGAGCCCCGAGGGCGCCACCTAGAGGATGGAAATGCATTATCGTTCAGCATCAAAGAAGATAGACGAAGAGCTACAGGCCTGGTGGAGGAGGTAGCGGTGTTTACTGCTGCTCGCCCCTCAGCTCTCCTCACACACACTCACGGCAGAGCGGCGTACACACTGTTCTCTGGACAAGTAGTGGGTGTGTCCAGGCGCAAATCTGTTATTGGATGTCATGGACATGTGATTAGTAAGACTGTGTGTGTGAGCGAGAGAGAGAGAGAGAGAGCGAGAGAGTGTGTGTGTGTGTGTGTGTGTGTGTGTGTGTGTGTGTGTGCATGTGCGTGTGTGTGTGTGTGTGTGTGTGTAATCCGCGCTGGGCAGCTGCACTCATTCGTATTCAGCCCGGAGGCGCTCCTCCTACGCCAAAGTGCTGATTAGGGATCAGAAACAGAGAAACAAGGAGAGAGAGAAGCACCAGAATGAGAAAGATGGAGATAAAGCATACCGGCGTGGAGGAGTTTGAGTGCACACGTGTGAGTGTGTGCGTGCGTGCGTGCGTGCGTGTGTGTGTGTCTTCTCATTCAGTAAACAATTTATTAATGACTCTAATCCCATTAAAACTAGGATAACGACTTGCCCCCTAATGTAACATGCATTAGTATGTATGTGTGTGTTAGTGCAGCACAGGTGCTCTGTCTCACACACATGCACACACACACACACACACACACACACACGCACACACACACTTTACTCTGAAAATGAAATTGATTTGCCCTCATAAACATGTGGTAAATCCCTTATTTCACATTTGGAGCTGTGAGGTTTGGAGAGCGCGCTAATGAAAATGACTTGTAAATCAAATGAGAGTTGTATATTTTCAGGCACAATTTGCCCACAATTATTATTTTAACCCTGCTTCTGGGCCCACAAAAGAAAGCTGGTCTCTCTGAGGAGCAGGAAATCAGCTTTTCAAGTGCTCTTGTGTTTGAAGAGTGGAAGGCAAGGCAGGGCGTGATTGCGGCAGGCGACAGAAAGGAGCGGACCTGTGGTGATTTCACTCAGGCGGCGGAGAATAAAGCCAAGGCCAAGGCGAGATGTTTGTTTCTGCCTCCCGCTTACAAATACGCAGCGTGGTGATGGGGCCGGCCGCCACCGGCTCAGACGCTCCCGGGAAATGAAAGGTGGCTCTCTTCTCCCCGACGATTGATTACACAAGGTCAGATGTTACGTGGCGCGGCCTTCTTCGGTCCTGCATAAAGCCGCTTTTTGACATTATTTACACTTTGGAGGCTGCTAACACAACCGCAGGCTCTAATCCATCAACTGACAAAAGAGTGAGAAGAAAACAATGGAGAGAAGCGACAAAAGGTAGAAGGAATACTGCCTGTATAATGACACAAACCGCAGCTGACAGGTGGTGCTGCTGAAGAAAGTGCTGCCCTCCTCCTCTTCCTCCTCCTCCTCCTCCTACCTGCACGTCCTCCTCCACGCTGTCAGTCCCCGATTTACTCCTAATCTCATTATTCTCCTCCTCCATTTCCGCAGCTCTTACCGGCTGATTCCCGCTCAGTCTTCTCCTTAATCCGTCCACACCCAAGAGGCCGTTAAACCTCTCAAATGTCAACCAGACTCTCTAAAACGTGTTCTCAGTCAACGATGGGCGCCGGTGGCATTCTGACCGATTTATCTGCGGGGAACCAAAATTTTAAGATACTTCACCATTTGCCAGTGCTTTTAGTGTGTTCAGATGATGTTGTATAGGATTAACAAGAGAGGAAGGCCCACTAAATGTGAAAAAATAATTCTAACAAACAAAGCAGTTGACTTACTGTACATGGCACATTTCAAACAGAAGGATCAATTCAAATAAGCAAGAGAAAATACTGTAATTAGAACAGACGTAAATGCAGGCAGATTATGAAGGTACTTGAGTCAGTAGTGATGGCGTGCGTGTGTGTGTGTGACTCCTCATGAAATTTGTATTTATTCACGCTGCGTTTATCAGCGGTTGAAGCTTGGATTTGACGGACAGGAATCTTAACCAATTAAATATTACCTTTCGTGTCCTCTTGTCCAATCACAAGGTAGAGAGCGAGTCTCGCCACGCCTTCAGAGGGAACGTTGAAGAAGAACGTCACCTGCCCCTCTACTAGCATTAGCCACAGCTAGCAAGCATCTCCAGCACTACAGCCGACAGCTAGCGTGAGCGACATCCACCCGGCGCTCACTCCACCCCGGTGTCAGACATGTCTGTCAGGGCCCCGAAGCCTCGCATGAATGCGCTGAGGGGGGAGTTGGTCGTGTGAAATGCAGGCTGGCTCGGTTAATGCTACGCGAACGAGCGGGGGCCGAAAACCGAAAGTGGCTAACAGCAGCTAGCAGCGCAGAGCCCCCAACACAACCCCCCTACCCCCGCCCGGTCTCCGAGAGCCGCCCGGACAACCAGCAGCCCTTTCCTGCGCCGTAAGTAACCGCCGCCTTCAGGGCCGAGGGCCGTGCGGACGGTGCCCGGGGTAAACGGCTTAGATGAGCCGGGAGGCGTCTGAACATCAGGCGGCACTGGGACAGCCTAGCCCGGCTACATGCTAACGCTACAGGCAGGGCGAGCAGCTAGCCGCTTCGCGATGGAGGGTGATTTTCACTCGAAGGTGACCACTATCATTGTGTGTGTTTGTCAAGAATTGGTGCTGGTAATAACGTCGTTATTCCGGTTTTCCCAGGCTGAGGGACTTGTTCTCGGAGGCGGGAGGCTGGTGAGGGATGGGGACAGGTTACATGACAGTCGCTGCAATTCGAGATAAACCGTCACGATATCAACAGTCAGTTTAATTTTCGTCATCGGGGATAAGTGCACGGCTCTGAAGGAGAGCTGACAGATGTCATGGGCCGTAAGTCAGAAATTTGCAACAGGTGTGACTCTAGCAATGCATCATCACGTTGTGTGACTTTTCAATTCAGATCATGCCGTTGGAATAAAAGTAGAAATAGATGGATTGGGCATCCCTCTGTCACAGGTTCCAGGGTGAGTTTGTACAGAGCTCCACAAATCAAAATGTGATTTCCACCAGGGTGTGACTGGCATTTGATAAACGAATCCCAGAGTTGAACAGAAACAAGTTTCAAACCTCCCACCGTAGCAGTTGTGTTTATGCTATCTTGCAGCCAAAACATTAATTTAGCACAGTAGGTCTCTGCCTGTCGTCATGGCCGTAGTGTAAACAGCGTGCTCTGCCTGTAGACGCTTAATTACCACCTCGTCACAGTTGAGTCACAGAGGGCCGACGTGTTGAAATGATTATTGTTGTTATTTCTCATTCAGGCACAGTTTGTGCTCCTGCTGTCCGTGTGCCGTGTTCAAGACATTCGCTCATCCTTTCAAAGTTTTTGTCGTCATCCGCCTTCGGAGCCAAACTATTGTCTTGTCTTATTCCCTTTGGGTGGATTTGAAACATCAGTTCATCAATGAAGCTTTTGCATTGTCTTGCCTTTGGTCATTTTATACCACTGTTGGAGTGTGAATGTGTTTGAGGAAAGGCACCCTCATCACTTTCGTCTGTGTGGTGGAGAGTCTGCGGGGCACTCGCTCCTCCAGCCAGCACTTTGGGGCTCTGTGTCTGCTCAACAGATATGGACACACACACACACACACACACTCACATTCTGACAATACTGAACAGGTGGACTAAGGGGAAAAGTCTTTGAATGCAGAGGGAGGAGGGAATGTTTTGATCTCATCAGAGTCTGCTTGTCTGTTTAAATGCTCCTTGTTTGTGACCCTCGCCGGAGAGCCCAGGATGCTCAGCAGGACTTTGGGGTTGGGTTTCCTCACAGCAGGGAGAGAACGGTACCAGCCCGTTGTTGCTGAGTATCTGCCACCAGACAGTTAGAAGCTAATGCTCCGACTCTGTGGCTCTGGTGCTGGAGTTTGCCGCACCGGGCCGAGCCAGAGCATCAGAGGCTGTCCGCTCTCGGCGCTGTCCAGGAAATGGTCCCCGCGTGCTGTGACTGTAGTGATGACAGTGGGTCTGGCGTGTTGTTGACAGCTGCCTCACAAACAGGATAAATGGCATCATAAGCTGGTGGATAGCGTCCAGCGGCCCAGTCGTGTTTGTGAGGCGTCACGACGCTGACTTTGCGAATTTGTACATTGTGAGAGCTGGAAGGGATATGATGGAGGTGAATGGATGGATGTGGGCCGGTGAGAGGTGGACAGATGCAGGCGGGACACCCCCTCCCAAGACACAAGTGTTGCTCTTCATATTTCTCAGCGTGGATCGGATACCTCTGACGTGTGTGTGTAGCCGCCTGAATGAGGCAGTGAGCCTGTGACCAAGAAAATGAATCCTGGTTGTTGCCACAGAGAGGACGACTGGTGTGTGTTTGACATGTTTATGTGGGCTGGGTGGATCCCATCAGCAGCTGACGGCTAAATTGAGTTAGCTTGTTAAAGCTCCCCCCAGTCTGGAGACAGACATGTGTGCCCGCTGCCCGCCCCTCTCAGCTAGCGTCCTGGCTAGCGCTCTGGCTAGCGAGAGCTCTTCCCGTCGTGCCTTTTACCCACAGCAGCACTCGGCGTGCAAATCCGACGCAGGGCGGTGCGGCCCTCACGGCGCTGAAGCCGCTGACATCTACCTCCTCTGTCGCCATGGAGACCCTACAGCTGCCACTCCAAGCCATGTAACCGTGGAGACGGAGGAGTCCGAGTGACATCATTCCCCTGTGGAGGTGTGTCACCACTCATAAGTGCTGCGTATGTTTGGGGTTTAGGCTCAGTCAAGCTAACCGTAGAGGGTGAGAAGGTCACACCCCCAAGTCTAGAGAAAACATCTCCCCCGCAAGACTGCCAACGTGACAGTCACATGACCGCCGCCATGGCGTCTGTGCAGCTCAGAGAGCCAAAAGCTGCTGATTTGGTTTGGTGATGGCTGCCCAGGGTTTGACAGGAGCTGGAAAAGAAGCGCGTGCTCATGTTTTTTCTATCGAGTATTAATTCAAGTGTGTGGGAGCAGTCGGGCTGTCCGGGCCTTTGATGCTATCAGTCGCCAAGTGGGCCTGTGTGTGTGTGTGTGTGTGAGTGTGTGTGTCCTGAAATGCAAATGGAAGCAGGGCATCAAAGGGCACAGGTGGACTCTTGAGTTTTGTGTGTGTGCCTGCGTGCGTGCGTGCGTGCGTGCGTGCGTGCGTGCTTCATACCAGCAACACAAAATGTGTTTCACCAATATGCCGTCAATTTCGTTGGAGTATTTGAAGGAAATGTGAAGGAAAGTGTGGCGCTGCGCAGTTTCTTCTCTCCTGTCTTCACTCCGAATCTGTCTCCCAAGTGACGCAGGGAGGTGTGTTCATCGCCGGCGCTCCACTGTTTGCGCACATGTCCTCGGGCGATGTTAGCATCGCAAATTAAAGCCAAATCAAAGATGTGTTCCACAGCAGCAGGTCCCCGGAGACGCTGTGGCCTCACGACCCAAACAACGCAGGTTTGTTGTCATTGCTGTGATCCAAAGGTCTGCAGAGGCAGCAAAGCAAAGCAAAGCTGGAGTGTTAGTCAGGTGGAGCTAACACAGAAAGTGTGTGAATGACAAACGGCGAGTGGGAGCAGAAGCCAGTTGCCCTGAGATGTTCAGCCCGGAACAGTCGGGCTCCATCTGTAGACGCACAGCCTCTCGCTTCCTCAGCAGCTGTAGCAGCTGTGATGGGCACCAAACCTTTTTAAAAAGTCAGTTAATGCTCTGAGCGGCCACACCTCAGTGCGCCCACCCCATAAAGCTCCGGGCGGCTATTTCTGGGTGGATCCAAGTTAACCAAGGCCGTGTGAGGCCAAATGCAGCCGCACGCACACTCGGCCAGCACAGGGCCCGTAGACGTGACGCTCCGTCCCGTCAGTGCTACCGAATAATGTGAGCGAATGAAAAATGAAGGCGGATGTGTGCCACGTCCCCCTGCAGGTAGCGCCGTTTCCCCCCTACGCCGGAGCCATGGGCGCCTTCCTGGACAAACCCAAGACGGAGAAGTCCAACTCGCACGGCGAGGGCAACGGCCTGCGCTACGGCCTGAGCTCCATGCAGGGCTGGCGCGTGGAGATGGAGGACGCCCACACGGCCGTGCTGGAGCTCCCCGCGGCCGGCATGACGGACTGGTCCTTCTTCGCCGTCTACGACGGTCACGCCGGCTCCAGGGTGGCCAACTACTGCTCCAAACACCTTCTGGATCACATCATCGGCGCCAG
>OMPJ01035413.1:0-10522 GCA_900312935.1 Carapus acus | reverse complement strand
CCCCACAACATCACAAGTCGCAGAGCCAACAAGAGAAGCTAAGCGTTTCACAAATTACATAAGACAGAAAACACACATGCTACAGTGTCGTGTCATACCGAAACTCTTTTTCTGTGGTAAACACTCAAGAGGTAGGACACGTGTCTGTGTGTGTGCGTGTGCGTGTGTGTGTGTACGGCCCCCACAGACCAACACCTCCCCCGTGCCCTGAGCTACTACAAGGACAGTGTGATTTTCACTGTTTGTCAACACATGCACACTCTGAGCACAGGGTTTGGGGCAAGTTTGAGATATTTCACCCCTCCCCCTCTCTTTCCCTGGTTCCTCTCCCTCCCTGCAGATGCGCAGTGGCAGGAACAAACAACGCTCCCTCAATCCAATTGCACATCAATTTGGCCTTCCGATTGTCATCAGGCAGCCATACGATGCCTGCGAGGAGCCTCTCGGTCACTGCGGGGAGCCTAAGTCAATTAAACACTGAGGTTTAATGAGGTCAAGACTCGCGGCTGTGAGTAAGTGTGTGTGTGCATGTATACGTATGTGTGTGTGCGTGTGTGTGTGTGTTTGGGTGGTCAGGGGATTAGTTTGTCAACAGGCATCCCATGATGCTAAATATGGATCACGGTTCAACACCCAAAACAATAATCCGTTTGACTGCACTCTGATTTCTGTGTGTGTGTGTGTGTGTGTGTGGTGTATGTGAAAAGGGCACAGGTCTGAATGTCACAACCAACACTTGTTTCACACACGGATGGCCGCATACACTTGCATTGATTTCCTGCATCGACTCGACTTCATCAATTTTCTTCTCCAACTGCACAATAACAAGGAGAAATTCTGGGAGAGGCCAAGTGAATTAACGCAGAATTTTCCAGACACACTGCGACACACCCACTGACAGCATCTCAAAAGTACTGCCAGGTGCTCTGGAATTAAAAAATTGCAGCGGAAATGCATTGCAAGACAACTGTGAGTGTTGTTGATTGGCTGCGCAACGTCCAATCAGATTTCAGCCCCTTCTGACCTCGACTGTGAAAAGGTCAAGGCCTCTGTAAATTGCACGAGATTTCAGTTGACTGACAATTCCACCCCATTAAACAGCCCACCAAAATAACACAGAGAGAAGAAGGTTGAGAGGGCAAAAGAGCACAACATAGCGAATGTGTGTATGCTTGTGTGCGAGAGAGGCTAAACTTGTTACTTTAAATCACATCAAATGAACGGTGAACAGCCTAATTCTATTTGCTAGTTATCTGGGTGATGCGAGAGCGGCCGTGGCGACCAGGAGCGCTGACAGCTGCGAATTAACCCCTCGCAGCAGCCGCGCCGCTTCGGGTCACACACGGGTTGAGCGTGTTTATATCTGAAAGAGACGACTGTCACACACGCGCGCACGCACGCACACACACACCGAGGAATGCAGGTAGAGGCCATCGCCGAGCGCCTGATACCGAGACTCATTGGGGGACGGGCCTGGGATTCCACGAGCTCAGCTTTATAAAGACGTGCAGACACTGGGGTTGACATGAGGGCAAAAAGAAAGGCGGCGGCATCGGGGACGAGTAAAGACAAACAAGAGACTGTTCCTGCAGCAGCCTGAAGTTTGAGAGGATGTGGACGGGTCACTCTAGAACTATTCGGGGTAGATTTCCAGGACACACGGTCCGCGGAGGGAGATCTGAAGTAATCAAACCTACAAGCTACAGCTAAAATAATATATATATAGCGAAGCGCTGACTGCATCTCTAAAAGTACCGACTCGCTTCGTTTCATGGCAGACAGGCACGCCCACTTGTCAGCGTACCCGGCGAACCCTGGCTGACTCGCTTAAAGGAAAACACTGGCGTAGAGCGTGTGATCCCTACAACACTTTTATTGATTTGCACTAACCTAAGACGCTAATGTGTGCCAATGAAAAGCCCCCGATGGAGAAACCACGGGCATCTTTACAAGGGAAAAATCCCCACACCTGAAACACGGCGGGAGGTGGGGGGGGCTTCCCACTAAGAAATTAGCACATGAATCAGTGTGTGTGTGTGTGTGTGTGTGTGTGGCTCGATTTGAAAGATTCAAACTTGTAAGAGGAGGAATCCACCAGGTTTCACAGAAGGTGGGAGCAGGAGGAGCGTCAGCAGGCCGAGCACGGGATCCCAGGCCGCCATTATTCTAAGTCATGTGATGACAGGTCACGACTTAAGGTGACATTTTGCGTGATGAATGCCGGTGCCAGGCCAAAGAGTAGCAGTTAGCGTCTGTGGACAGCGGCTGTGTGTGGGAGTTTCAGCCCCAGACGAGCTTATTACAATCGGGCTGCCTTCCGCACTATCTTGGTTAAGATAACGTGGGCAGAAAAGGTGAGGGCATCACGGCTCTCAATACGACCCCATGAATGCTTAAAATTTTCCAAAACAAAACTGAAAAAATCACAACAGTGGGATGAATGCCAATGCGGCTATTCTCAAGGGCCGCTGGTAGCAAATGTTAAATGAGAAAGTATATTTTACCCCCCAGCCCTCGTTCTGTATCTCAGACCTACAACACACACCCTGTTTATTCACACACAAGCAGCGCGGCTTAACTCGGGGGGGGTGGAAATTAGATTAAATGTCGTGCGGGCAACAAAAAGAAAAGCCCCTGCCGACTCGAGAGAAGGGTCCGTCTCCACTGAGGGGCACCGGCTGCTCCTTGGCCAAACATTAAGACCAAAATTCACGGCGAGTTGCCGGCAGACGAGCAGATGGCGCCTGGTCTGGCGTTACAGGGGTCACAGCTTAGAAATGAGGAAGACAGGGATTAAACAAACTCCTCCTGCACCGCCGCATCCTCCGACATCTACCAGAGACCAGATTCAATTTCAACATCCTCTAGCTGAGAGCTGCTCCTCAACCCCATACTTGACTGCAACCCACCAGGAGAAGGCAAAAAAGGGCAAAACTGTGGCATAACCCTGCGACCGCATGGTAAGAAACAAACAAAAGGGACGAGAAAAGGGGCAAGACAAACAAACCGGCAGAAACAAGCGCAAACAGCTGAGCCAGGGTGTCAAACCCCCACCCATCCCCAGCAACCAACCAGGCTGAGTCTGGGGTGAAAATCTAGAGTTTAGAGGGTATGAATTTCTTTCTTTTTTACCTCGCAGAATGAAGATCTGGCTGCTTGCGGCCTCTCGTCATCTTCGTATGGATGGACCCAACGCGACGCCATCATTCAATCTCAGTCCAAACACCGCAATCTGTGATGAGCCACATTGAAGATGGAAACAGCAGCTCCGGCCGGGTGCAGAGAAAAGATGTTTTGTCCAGATCACAGCACCATGCCGGCTTTCTTTATCCGTTTTACACTGTTTGGGAGACAGAAAGCAGCAAAAGTGTGTTATTGTTCCACCTGGACTTCCCAGATTTAATGACCTACACTTGAATGTGGCACAATTGTCAGTAGAGTAGATCCTACAGCTTTGCACATTGACTCCAGCCACATCAAATATTTTCACTGTGATGTGTTGCAGCTATGACGATAATGAAAACATGAAAACACAAACAGTTGACGGCTGGTGTGGTATAACGAGGTATTAACACTACAAGCAGGCGAGTACAACTTCGTTTACAAAAGGTTGCAGGTTGTTGCGTATACATCCAGGTCTGTGCGTACACACAGTAGCTTTTCCTGAAGTAATAGACGTCTTTTTGACTTGAGTAATCCATATTACCGATTATTTCACATCGACGCTGATCGAAGCCACAACGTGGACGACTGACTGCCACAGCACAATGAGCGGTCAGCAACAAGTGTCGCAACAAAATCACAGAAAACACGATTCTTACTTATCTACGACAACTGGATGGAACAGACAAATCAATTAAATGTGTCGGTGTGATTATAACCCGATTTCCGGGGAGCTTCGGGAGTAATTGCGGCGGTATTTATGATAGCAGGAGGCGCGGATGGTCGAACGAGCAACCGAGCCGAGCTGTTGTTCTCGGCGAGTGGTCAAACTTTGCCGTTCGTTTAGTTTCTTACTGCGAAAAACCGAACCAAGCACCATAAATACGCATAAACGACAGAGAACTTGTGGAATAAAATCGTATTTTGGAACCTCGATGCCGGTAGGAACACCACTTTCCGATACGGTGAATCCAACAGGCTGCTAGCCGCCGTTAGCCTTGTGCTAATAGGAGTTGAGACAAAGTTACCTGTGTAGTTCAGACGCGTCGTTTAAGGCTGACAACGGCGAGGGCGGGAGTCCATAAAAGCGAGGAACCCGGGTGGAGAATAGAGGTGAGGAGGCTGGGAATACCGGGCGTTGTCATAATGGAGCGTATATTGGAAGTGCGGGCGGCTTCCCGGGGTTATAGCTGGGGGTCGGTGCGCATGGTGCCGTTCGATGGCTGGAATGTTTGCTCCCAGCTCTCCCGACACTCGGAGTCCGGGGCCCTCCCATCAGGAGAGCTGTGACCAATCATAGCCCGCGTTGTATTTAATTGGGCCAATGCGGTGTGGCCTTAGAAAGAGTTGCTCCCCAGCAGCTGAGGGGTGCTTTCTCCTCTTTCTTTCAGGAGTTTAAGTCTGTGGAAGCTCAGAGGGATTTAAGAGGCACAACCACCGCTGTAAACTTTATTTTTATTGTTTTTAGAGTGTGGCCTCGCTCTCGCTTTCTCATAAACAGCTGACAAGGTCGAGGGAGGCCTGGTGGTGAGGAGGGCAGAGGATGTGGAATGTGGATACACACATACCACACACACCACTTGGATGTCTGGTTTCATCATGCACTCAACCCGCAACACATCGGTCAATTTGAGCTTCAAACCGCCACGGCGCTCCCTAACCACATGAGAGCCAGACTTACAAACCGTTCCAATTCCCAGCGCTCTGACAAATGTCTGCCTCGTTGGCTCACAGCAGAATGGCCCACCTGTTCTCTGGGATGGGCCGCTTTTGTTGCAGAGGTCATTGCAGGGAGGAGGCTCTAACAAAGCCGCCCCGTCCTTCCAAAAACACCACCAATAACCAACCAATGACCGGCATCAGGCAAAATTCCACCGCAACATCGCCGACAGCACCGTGACAATCTGGGGCGAGCCGAGCAGAAAACGACAATAATTGGATTATTGTACCGATGGTTTGTTTTTCTCAGAGATTATCTATTATCCAGAGCTGATTTCCAAAAGGTCACTGTGTCAATGCAGCGTAATCCCCAACAGACCTGGGTACCCACTGAAAAAGGGCTTTGTTTTTATAGCACGTCGTGTCTCTTGCGTACACTGGGCGTCATGTGTCAGGTGTACACAAAAGAGGCCTGCGGCTCGCATAGCTTTGTCTCTTTTGTTGCCGTTACTATCTGTAGTCTACCGACACCCAACCTACTTTTTGACCAAGTTATAGTCAGTCAAGTTACCAACTGTCATAAAAAGAAAAAAATCTCAACGTAGGTGATTCACAAAAGCTTGTGTGCTTTCAAAGGGAGAATCAATGAAAGAGGTTTTCAATGTGCGTCTGAAAGTTGAGCCTGGATTTGGAAGAAATCCCAGTGGCTTAATGTAACAATACAGTTAAAGAAATCTACTCCACTCATCATAAAACGCCAATAAATGGATATTGTGGTGAGTCGGAAGCTTCGTTTAGCTATGTTAGCATATGAGAAACACCAAGGAGAGTTGGATAGACTTAATCTTTAATAAACCACTTGAGGTCAACCTCCTCCAAGAGAAGTAACAAGAACGTCAGCAATGTTGAACAAAATATAATTTACAGTATCCAAAATTGTAAAAATGAAAACACCCAGCAGCCCCAGAGTCCCCGCCCACACCTCAAATACTGAAAACCAAGAGGAGGTAGTGAGTTGGGAGACAAATCACCTCAAGAAGGCACAACAGGTCAGAATAGGCACAAACTATAAATGCTACGACTTCCAGCATCCTCAGGATCAGCCAACGTGTCGCATTGGCACAGGAGGAGATCAATTTTTGGGCCGGGTCAAAACGGTACCAACGGAGTGTTAAACATCCCAGGCTGCTTTGTAAACATCAGGAGTCGAAGGTATGAAATGTTAGAAGGTCTACAACTTTTTGCTAGAGTAACCGATCACAAGTCAGTCTATTGCTGCACATCAAGACAAAGGAATGTCGTGGAAATAAATTTGTGCAACAAGTGGTCGCTGCTTGCCAAGGTCCCACCGCCGCCCCAACAGAGCTGCTGAACCTCAGAGTTTATATTTCATCTTCCCTCTTTCGCTGATCACACAGATGTGCTGAAAAACAGGAAAGCAGGGGAAGCTTGAAAGATTTGTACCGTCCTTATATGAAAATATTTTCCATAAACAGTGCAGGCAAACAGTGACAGGAAAGACGAGGGAGGGTGAGGACGTACGTTGAGGTCCCTGAAGTACTCGTTGTAGTCCAACGCGTAGCCCACCACGAAGCGATTGGGGATATCAAAACCAATGTCTGTAACCAGAGAACAGACGCAGAATGTTGAGACGGATGGAGGCATCCGGGGGGCTGAGTCACCGGTCGCCAGGGTAACTGAAACACCCCAGTCACACAAAGCAAAGGCGAGGTCTTTATTTCTTTTCTTTTTATGTGGTCTACGTACAGTCAGGGAGGCACGTGGAGCCCGGAGGCAGCCGCTTCACCAGGAGTCTGAGGGAGAGAAAAGCAGACACTCAGCTTGCGGATCGCTCTACGGCGCCGGTCTGGACCGGAAGGAGGAAATGAAGGAAGACATGAAGGACGGAGACCAGACGGGACGGGCGGTGACCCCCTAAACCTACCCAGCTACTTTGATCATTTTGGGACTGAAGCCTTCCACATGATTCAGGAGCGTCTTCATGGTTTTTCCTGTGTCCACAATGCCCTGTGGGTTGGGAGATGGAGAGCAGACAGAAATCAGAGGAGGACACATTCGACTTGCGCTGAACTGAGGGGACATCTGGGAAATCATTGCAAACGAAGAAAAGAGGAAGGTATAACAAAAAAACATAACAAAACAAAACAAGTCGTAGCGAGTCACACGCAAACACATCTGGTATCTCAGACTAGGCAGAAGTGTTCACGCAATCTAGGTGATTCATACCACCACGTCAACGTCTACGAAAGGGACCTCTGGGTTAAAGGTCAACAATAGAACCAAAACGTAGAAAAATGGCCGAACGTGAACTGTATTTAACACAACGTTGTTTGGAACTACGTTATCTCCAAATGGAGTCGAGGCATACGGACGAAATCCGACCCATTACTGGAAGGTCAGTTCCCTCCCAGCTCACTGCCTCTCTTGTCTGTGGGTCTGTGTCCTGGCCGATTGTGTCTCATGTCCCTCAGGACATGCTGAGAACTTTGGCCGGCTGGAGTCCCGCCGGCTCCTCAAACACGATGGTCCAGTTCAGTGAGAGTAAGGAAATGGAAAAAACAAATAACAAAAACATTTCTGACTCACCTCCACGATCAGCACGTTCTTATGCAAGCCAGTGGAAGAAGACGTGGAGGAGGAGAAAGAGGGGTGGGGAGAGGGAGGGAGAGGGAAAGGAAACAGTTACTCATGGATCAGGATGGACCGTAAATCGCCCTCTAATCACGCTTCAAGATGACGCTCAGAGGCACAAACACGTGTGTGTGTTTGTCTTCAACAAACGCAACATTCTTTTTTTGTGTGTGTGCCTGGACTATCAGCTGTTGCCGCACCCAACAGTGACACAACACTTCCAAAACAAAGACAACTCAAACTCCCGCCTTGATGGGAAGTCACGCACGTGCAATCCTTTCTTCCTCGGAATGGGATTGATGGAATTCTGCCTAATCAACTGCAAACAAGGGGCCGTATCTGTGTTGGACTCGGTTAGTTGCACTTTCTTATCTGGGTCAGCGAAGCAAAAAAAAAAAAAATCCCAAAACACTGCAAAGACTTCAACTGCTTAAATCTGCGGCAGCAGACTCAACTTTTTCTGCAGATGACGTCTGCATGCACGTACTCGTGCGTCGCCTGGGCCTCATTATTCACGCAGATTTATGTAGAGTGCCGTTTGCCCCGCGGGAGCCTGGAAGTTATACATTAAACCGCCAAACGCAGCCGCCACACTGTAGGCGCAACATTAAATATGAAATGTGCTTAACGTCAAGCAACAATGGGGTCACTTCTCCCTGCGTCGGCGGGTGGCTAAATTTAGCCGTACATCACGGGGAGCTCAGGGATTTGACAAGCAGGCTGAAAATACTGCGCCAACCATGCAGGGCGGCACAATGAGTCAAGCTTGGCCACCTCATGTTCCATTCATGTTTCAGGCATCTGGGCCACGCCCCTGCAGAGCGTAATGGTGGGTGTGCGTGTGTGTGAGGAATCAGCTGATGCTAGAGACTGGGGTGGGGGGTGGGCTGTGATTGTTGAGGCGAGTGCGTCCACATTAATACACTAGCCTGGTGTTTGCATGGGGGAAAGCGGGCAAGGAAACGTCGTCCAGATGTCTCCGTAGGCGTGAGATTCGATTGGAAGTGAGTGGGGGTGTGTGTTTGAGGTTTCTGGCCTATGTGACCATTTCGTCATGTGGGCAGCAGGAGGGATGGACGTCTCACGCCTCCTTTGGGGAGGCGCTTGGCTACGCCTCCTCTGGGCAGAAAGAGGTGGCACGGCAGGGCCAACGCTGCCATCTTGAGGCTGCCACCCGTCCATACCCATCATCAGCCCCGCGAGACTGTGTTAAGCCTACTGGGGACGCCTATCGGCACTTACCTTTCCAGATAAAAAAGACAAATCTTCAGCACCGACGATGTGCAGATCCTCTGTTGAATGGTCATTCTAGAAAAGCAAAGAGGAGAGACGTTTATTTCAGATTGTGGGGGGAGGATCAGACGATCTAACTGTAACTGTTTATTATGAAGTTACACAGTTTTCAAGGTGTTTGTACAAACAGATCGGGGGACAGAAGGCCCAAAGAAATCCCCCCAGTCCCGCAACTGACGACGACAAAGTGCCTCCAGGCCAAAAGAGAAGAAACATGGCGTTTGTGTACCTTCTCCATGTTAGCATACAATGGCCGCGAGGTGGCTAATATTGCCTTTTCCTCTGGAAAGTACTGTCTAGAGCGTAATTACATTTTGTTTTTCTAAACTTCCTGTGTCCGGCCCCTCACCCGGTAGCTCTTCAGCCGGATGAAGTGGACCCTCATGGGGATAGTCCTGCTGGAGCTGCAGCTCAGGGCCTTGATCTTGTCCACCAGGTCGGCACAGAACTGATATCCCCCCTTCAGCACACCCAGCACCACGATATCGTGCTCGCCCAGGTCGTCCATGATGTTCCGTGCCAGACGTTCTATCCTGGCAAGAGGTGTGACAGGTGAAGAGGAGATCACGTGGGTGGGTGGGGGGAGCTGAACCACGTCTGCCTGGTGAAAACCACGTGGCTTCACCATCATTCTCGATCGGTAGGGGACACTTCAGCAGACTTCACGGGGGCGCGGCAGCCCTAAGGGGTACCATGCGGGACCTTGGAGCGGTCCCGGGGCTCGGTCGGTACCTGTCCATGATGACGCCATGCGGGATGTAGACGCAGTCCAGGTCGTCCGCGTAGTGCGCCGGGTAGCTGAAGAGGCTCAGACTGTATCCGGGCCAGTCGTCGCTGATCTGGAACAAACACATACACGTTCACACACATTCACATACACCGCGGGAAAGGCGCCGTTGCACGTTGGACGAGTTGCACTGTATGGGCAAAGGTGCACAAACTAGCAGCTGGGAGCAGAGCGAACTTTTCCTCCTTTTTTTTTCTTTTTAACTCTCTCTTCTCCTGCTAAACACCCCCCGCCACCCTCCAGCTCTACTTTACCACGATCCTGCCGCGTCTCCCTCCGCACGAGACGGCCTCGGATTCCATGTTGTTTTTGTGCCGGAACAAAGAAGCTCTGCTGGGAAAGGCAGCGGCGGCGGGCGGGCAGGCGCGGGGATTCGGCTCGGCTCGGCGCGGCGCGGCGCGGAGAGGAGGAGCGTTCCCACCGCACGGTTCCACTCCTGCGTGGATCCGAGGGCCGTGAATACGCCGCTAGGGGCGCTGTGAGACAACTAATAGCTATCCGCCTCCCCAACACGTCACCATGATGGAAATGACACTCACCCCGAATAAAACTAATAATCCAATAATATTACAGTAATTATCCATAATATCACTAATACTACCACTACTGCCAATAACGTGATTATGATAACATGAACATGATGATGATGATAATTATTGGAACATTATTGTTATTCTTATAATATTGTCATACTAAAACTATAACGATAAAAATAATAATCAAAAATGACTGAAACATTGCTAACAACAACAACAACAGCAATAATAATAGCTCTCATTGATAACAACAACAGCAATACAAAAACAATAGTAGTAGTAGTAATAATGATAATAATAAATACAAATATACGTTTTTTAATCATAGCAAATAATAATAAGATAATGATAGTAATGATGATGATAAAATAATAATAATAATAATAATAATAATAATAATAATAATAATAATAATAATAATAATAATAATTTG
>OMPJ01035403.1:0-18270 GCA_900312935.1 Carapus acus | reverse complement strand
GTTGCATAAGAATTTTATCATATTTTCAAAATTTTAAATACATCAATATTCAGGTAATTGGTTTCAGTGCCTTGCTCAAATAAATGTCAACATTAATAAATCCCTATGTTGACATTATTATGAACAACAACAACAACAATAATGATAATAGTAACAATAGAATGGGTTGTCATCAATCATGTAATAACAAAATAAAGAAATAGAAATAAATGAAAAAACTAATAATGATAATGATAATAGTTAATGTAGTAATGATAATTATGACAATGATAGTAATACACTAATAATAGTAATAATAACAGTGATGACAAAAAAATACTAAAAAATAATAATGATAATAATAATAATGATAACAACAACAACAATAACAATAAAAATAAAAATAAAAGTAAAAATAAACATAATAATAGTAATGATACCAATAATATAGAATAGCTACGTCTTTGCCTCTCATCTTTAGCAGCCACAGTGGTGTGTGTGTGTGTGTGTGTGTGTGTGTGTGCGTGTGTGTGTGTGAGTTCTCTCTGAGTGTTGTGTAGTATCATCATCTGGGTGGACAAATCATCTTTGCCCCCTGCTTGATGAGAGCGGATCGTGAAAGAATCTATCGTGTCGGCGCGAAGACAAACATCTCATCCACAGTAATCAGCGCCGACGTCTCATCATCTCCGACACACGACACCGCCCACATCTCCAGCCAAACGGCTCCAAATTTCCCCCCCGACCGCGGCCAAGGAAAATATGTAGCTCCTCCCCCAGCAGGGGTCCTGGAAGTGCTCGCAAAACAGAGCATTTACATAAAATGCATCAAAATATGGACAAAGAAAGTGGAGCGATGGCGTCGAGAGCTGAAACTTTCTCTCCTCTCATCCCGGCACGACCGCGAACACGACGTCGTGACAGGATGAAAGGTCAGAGGTCACGGGGTAGAAATTAGCCCAATTTCCGCCCGGCTCCTCTGGATTTAAAATCGGGCAGGCTGAGGACGCGCTTCCCTTTTGGAGGCGAGTGTCAGTCTTGGCGCTCCGTTTTAAGGAATCATTAGCCGTAATAAGTCTTTGCTTGTTTGCCTTTCTGTCTTACATCATTCCGGGCACAAACCGGGGCCTCCGGTGCCACGGCTGCCGACTCGCAGCCACTTCACCCATCCGTCACGGAAATTACAGGTAATGAGTTGTCACAACAGCCGGCAAATCTGTCTCCTCAAGGCCATACATCTATTGCAATGTTGGATCCTCCCAAGACAATCCGCTTATTATGAAACTCGGGCCCCCAAGTGGACCACTTCAAATATACTGCTTACTGCCAGACGCCGGACGGCAATATTCTCCCTCTCTAATCGCGTTTCCTCCTTTGTGGAGGCTTCTCTTCCGTCTCCCTCGCCCTCCGCCCACCCTGCGCTATTTTGATTCAAAAACCACATGCTCACATCATCTTGATGATGTTCAAGAGATCATTCTTTTTTAAAAAGGTGGTGCACCTCTCTGGCCCCTGAGGGAAACAGCTCCTCTGTGTTTGACCTCGCCTCATTATTTGTCCAGCAGGGGGCCTGGCCTCACTAGCAGGAGCAAAAGCGAGTGCCTTGCTCAAGGACTTTTATTTTGCATGATACTAAACCGGAAACTCGTAAGTTTGCCGATGAAGAGGTGAAGTCTATGTGTGTAGCGTTAGCCTAACCCTAACCCTGTAGCCCTAACCATAACCCTACTGACCGTAACCCTAATTCCACTGATAAAATGCGTTATCATTACAAAATGCTAACACAAAATATTACAAAATAATAAATATTTGGGTGCCATTTTGGTCATTATTAGTTTGGAATTGTAGCAGTTTGGTGATATTTAGATTTACACTCTAACAACCAACTGCTAATGGTGCAATAATGTGAAATTAGAGGCGTCCGCTTGTTCTTGACTCGGCTGTAATTGTACCCGCTCGCCCATATCTACAATCCACACACCCTCCTTGTCTCTCTCTCTCTCTCTCTCTCTCTATCTCTCTCTCTCCCTCCATCCCTTCTTCCTCTCTCTGCGCTCAGCATCTGCCGTGTAAGCACCAGGTCAGATTTAATACATGTTAATTTTGCTCATTAAATTCTTCCAATCTCCTGCCAAGGTTCTTTTTGGGGTCCCGCTTTGATCTGGAATTTATTCCACCTTTGATATCTCACACGGCTGATGATGTACCTGCAAGTCTGCGTCTTGAAAAAAACTAAACAACAAAACAAACCGAAAATCCAACCAAACAAAGTCGGAACGATGCTGCGTAGCGACGGAACGCAAACATCACGGGTCCCTGAGGGGCGAGGAGACCCTCCGGAGGGCCTCGCCTCGCCACGGTGCCGCCATATTTCCCACCGTGACCTTATATTGTGAGCGGATGCGAGCGGCACAGCGTCGGCCCCCTGCAAGGCTCCCCAAAGAGATATTAATTGATTGTTTCTCTAAGATTAGGGGGGTTGGGTACGGCTCAGCTGGGGCCTTTGTGGGGCAGGTAAGGGCTGGCTGTGAGCTTAGACCCTCCGCAATGTTTTATTTATACCCATTTGACCTTCAAGATAGAAATGCAAATGTGTGTCAAGAATGAGGGGGATCATCAGACTTTTCAAATGTCAAGTAGCCTGCCACAATTAAGACATATTCATTACGAGACGCCACAGCCCCCCCCTCCAAAAGGAGGAGAGGGGAAAAAAAAAAAAAGAACTCCCGGCTGAGATGTCAAACGCCCACGTTTCATTCATTAACATTCACATGATTAACCCAAATCTCTTCTCATCTGAAAAAAAGATATTCCACACAACCAGCACTGTTACTCTGCCAAAATACTCCCACGCACGGTCAGGGCCTAAATTGTTATAAATTAGCAAATTTCCCATTTTATTCATAGACAGGAAAACATTTTCGCAGCTGTGTGTTACGATTCACTCACCATTCTGCAGAATCTGAATTGCAGAGCGAGAGGCGCTGTTGTGCCTTAAGCGCGTTAACACTGCCACCTGCTGGTGTATATGCAGACCAGCAGCTCATCTGCTGGGACGTTTGCCTCACGTCAGGCTAGCAGCTAGCTACACGGGCATTACGTCACTTCCGGTGTCCGTTGATTTGACAGGAAGAAGAGGCTCCCCCGCCTTAAAGAGACAGTGTTACACTGCGGTGGGACGATTACTCGTATAGTTGTTGTTGTGTTCACACCTACAATTCAGTCACGATTTGTCATTCTATGTCTGATTCATTGTTTCAGATTTAGTCGTGTTTGTGTGAGTGGAGATCACTTAAAAAATAAGATGTAAAACGTTGATGGCTGTGAAATCTGTTGAGAAATTACCAGCATCACAGACAAGATCGGTGTATAATTATGTGGACTTTGATATCCACTTTTAAATAAAAAACAGGAGGAGAAATGGAGGAGGAAAGTTCCAAAATATCATTTCAAAGCAGTAGATTAGTGTGAGATGGTCACTGATTCACTCGAGCAGGTCGAACTCGGTTCATCTCCCGTTTCATTGGCTCCAAACACATGTGTCAGATAAAATGTGAGCTGAGCCATGGAAGTCAGACAGGTTTCCATGTTTGGTGAGGGCGTGTTTAACAAACGACAAGTTTACTCAAGGAAACAGAGCCGTCATCTCTCTTCCTCCTTCTCCATGAAAGTGTGTCTTTGTGTGTGTTGCCAGCAGGATCCTTGCCTGTCTCATGTCCTGCAATCCGAACGCCATTTAGGGAGTGACTCATTTCCCAGCATGCCTCCGGATTTTGCTTTAGTTTTAAGATATTCAATTTTGTGACAATACGGTCGGCCATGCTTCTCTCGTTCTCCCTCTCTCCGGCCTCCTTTGTGGTCACTCGACACAACCCCCCAATCCTTGCCTGATGCTCTGCGATGTTTGACACTTTCCAAACCAGATAACCTTCGCCTGACATTTGATTCAGGCACGGACACACGCACCAACGTGTCCTCCCTCTGCAAACACCAGCATCAACCACAGCCGACAGTCCGTCAGCACATCCATCCATCCATCCATCCATCTGTCTAACTGTATCTCTATTCCTCCATCTCTGCAGAGAATAAGAACTGTTTATTTTACTGCACACCCTATCAGTACGTGACTAATAAAACACTTGAATCTTGATAAGCACAGTATATCGAAAGTGCATGTGAGGATAACCAACACATACTGAAAATTATGTTCTTTCAATTATTCATAAATTTCAGTGGTTAAATTGGGTAAAGTAAGCAGTTATTAACAACTAAACATCACTGTATTGATATAATCTGTAACGATCGTCTGTCACAAATGTGAGTTCAGTGGTTAGTGAGCCTCCGCGCCAGAATGAGGCGGTATAGACCAGTTATCAGGTCAACGCAGCGAGGTTTGACAGAAGAAGAAGCGGAGGCGGTACCGAAGCACTGCCTGGACCCGGAAGCGTAGAAGATTAGAGGAGCTGTCACACACACACTCACACACTCACACACTACCTCCCTCACAGACAGTCACACACTGTCACACTGACCGACACACTCTGAAATTACCGCCGGACTCTCCCGTCAGACGTCATGCGGCCCGCTGTCCTCACGCTGCTTCTGCTATTGTTCTGCTGCGGCGACACGGGTGAGTGTGTGTGTGTGTGTGTCCTCATCAGCCTCATATCTCATACGTCAATCGATAAGAACCTGCTTGAGGATAAGAAATAAGAGGCTGCCAGGCTTTGTACGTCAAAATGAGTGGTAACTGCGCAACAAGCACTAACATATTAATTTATTCATCTATAATGTCTGTCAACCGCCCTACACTTAAATCAGGTGTCGTTTTTGTTTTTCATTTCATCGACTATTTAAATACTTTATGCATGTAATTTACACTAGAGGTTGCCTATTGATTATTATTGCCTATTTCCTATTTATTGCAGTTTTTAGACGTTGTAGTTGTTGAAGTTGTTGATGAAGACATTGGCTCATTTGTTGTAGAAGACATTAGCTCAGTCTGAGTAGAATGACATCCTCATTTCACATTTGAGCAGAAAGTATTCAGCAACATTTTCTGCTCAAACTCTAATTCAGTTTGATGTGAATCAAAGATCAAACTGAGAGATGAAGCACGAGGGAGAGAGGGCCAACACGTCCCGAACCTGTACCGCAATAGATAAAGACTTGACCACACGCACTCTCACACGCACACATGTGCACATGCAGTGAGTAGATACAGGCAGATTTCAGTTGCAGAGGGAGGAAGTCAGACATTTCCTCTGAGAGCTTTATCTCGTCTGCTATTATTGACAAGTCACACAGGTGGAACCAGATGTGGCAGCTGCAGCTCAGCGTCACGGATAAACTATGCACACATCGGCTCTTTGTTACTCCACATGAGGACACGGCACCTGCGTCTGTCAGGTTTTTGGAAAATGGGAGGTTTTACAGCAAAATATTGGACGGAGGATGTGATGCAATGATAGCTTTGTCTCTTTTGTATCTAATTGGTATCATAGGACTCAAAGTCCTCATATTAGAAATAAAATTCCAAATTTGCAAATTAAGGGGCTTTTCAGGGTATGACACAGAAGTATGAAGGAATAAAAAAAGGAAATGAGGGACTGTGAGTTGGTGCAGAAGTGACAGGTTGGCACAGTGTCCTCAAACAAGGGACACATTCTCACAAGGGACTTGCCGTCTTCTTCTCGCTCAGGAGTGTCGACGGGCGATGGAACAACCGTGGCTACAACAACGAAGGACCAGGTGCCACCGCAAGGACACGGGCAGACACACACACAACAGAGTGAACCCACAGCAGGAGAGAATGCAACAGTTGGAGCGAGTGATCAGGGAGCGGGACAGACACAGGGGAACCAAGGAGGTAACGATGCAGGAGCACAAGGCCAGAACGCACAGACAACAGGGACACAGGGGGGGAACACAGGACAAGGAGCCAAAGGAACCACACCAAAAGCAGTGACGCCAATGAGAGTGGATGGACAGGGGCACAGCAATGAGATGACAACTAAGGTGAAGAAGAAGGACGAAGACAAGATGACGACAGAAGGGGCAAAGAAGGGAACGACAGCGGATAAGGGGAAGAAGGGAGAGACAGAGGGGGAAGAGAAGGAGACGCCAGTGAAGAAGGATGACACAGAGGAAAGGGAAGAGACTGGGGGGGCGTTGGAGGAAGAGACTGAAGGGGGAAAGAAGGAAGAGACACAGCTGGAAAAGACGGAAGACACCGAGGAAGGAAATAAGAAAGGGACAGGCGACGGAGAGGAGGTGAAAACAGAGGAAAACCCTCCTGACGGTCCTGACGGAGGGCAGAGTGGCCCCGTGGCAGCAGGGGGCGCCGGCCTGCGGTACAAACCCGGAATGGGTGAAGACGGCGAGAGCAGCCACTTCTTCACGTACCTCGTCTGCACCGCCGTGCTGGTGGCAGGCCTGTACATCGCCTACCACAACAAACGGAAGGTGCACACACACACGCGCACGCACGCACGCACGCACGCACGCACGCACACACACACACACACACACACACACACATAGGGCTAAGGTGTCAGCTCCTACCGACACATTTGATCAGTTTTGGCCACGGAACGTGTCCGATGTTTTCCTGCTCGTGCTCTTCATGTTTGTTTTTCTGACAGATTTAGACGCTAGCATGGATCCTACTCTTGTTACTGGCAGGTCCCACCCAACGCAGCAGCCGAGCCCTGTGATTGGCCACATCTGGACAGCCAAAGGCAGAATGCCCTGCCTCAACCACGACACTAGCTTTAGCCCCCGCCCTTCCTCGGAGAACATCACAAGTGTCGGCCATTTGCCAGTTGTAGTGTCAGAAATGGTGTGGACCAGACATGCCAGGAACAAGAGTGGGATCCACAAGTTTTACGCATGCTTTGCTTTGAAAGAAGTTGTCTGAGTTGAGGAAATGACAACAAAGTCTTATCTTCTGTTGCAGCACATACAGTACGACTGAACCAAAATGATTTGTCGATGCTTTATTTTTGTTTGTTAATTAGCACATTCCATACATACTGTACATCCTAGGTTAGCACATGGTGCAGTGGTGGACACGGGGGGAAGATGTCTCACATTCTCTTTCCCTTGACTCCAGATAATTGCCTTTGTTTTGGAGGGACGGAAACTGAAATCGGCACGTCGACCAAAAAACTCTGATTACCAAAAGTTGGACCAGCATGTGAGTATCTGATGGGGGGGTAATTGGGCCGCATTCCAAACTAATCACCATCCTCTGATAATTTCGCTGACTCAATTCTGTGCTTTCTGCTTTCAGTTGTAAGCCTGTGTGGTGGCCTTGGAGACATGGCCATGCGGCTGGATACACACTCACACACGCTGAGTGAGGTGGAGTTCAATGGTTGACCTTCTGTCGTGGTTGTCTGCACCGGTATGCGTTTGTGCTAAATGAATGTTGTACTGTTTTGTACCTTTTTGATGCTTCTTGCATGACTATGCAGATGACACGGTTGCCTTACGAAGGTGAAGATGAGTGAGGGTTAAAAAACAAAAACAACAAAAAAAAATCTAAAACAAAACAGCAGCATGCAGATTTTGCACTTGTGTCGTTAAGCCACTTGTTCAGCAATCTTTCCACTTTGTAATTACACCTGGCGAAGGTTCTTACTCAGGATATTCTTGGTAGCAGATGAAAATATGAGCTGTTTGGACTCCCTCATTTATACAGTAGTATTTGCACTGTGTACCCAAATAAGCCATCCGTCCTCTCCATTCCTCCCAACGCTGTAAGATAAATCCTGCATATTTTTTTTAAGTGTATTTAAATGACGTTTTGGTGTTTGGTGATGTGTGTCAAGACCTGGCCGACAGAAAGGATGGGGATCTTTATTTTCTTAAAAGGAGGCCTGCACAGTGCCCATCAAATTGACTCACACACCGTCAGAAGGCTTTGTAAACACGGAAAGGAAGGGTTTCCAACATTTTACATCATCTGCAGTTGCCGTCCCAGGCTGAAGTGTTTTATGCAATCAAGTGGTGGTTTTCAGAGATTTCAACGCCCAAATCTCAAAGCTATTGTTTTTTTAATTTATAACTTTACTGTGTAATGTGAGATTCTGTCTGAGCTGGGTTTTGTTTTATTAATAAATGTAAATCTGTTTGGGCAAAATCAAACAATTTGTTGGCAGTGGTGCAATATCTGGACTCAGAAGAATGTAGAATTAGTTTAAACTTGGTTGAATTGAAATTCCGTCAGCATAGACTTGTTTTTGTGTTTGCAGTGTATTTTGACATCACACTTCTGTGCCAAATTGTGAATACTTTGACTGTGAACTAGTGTCTAGTTTTGTGTGTTGTGTATGATTCATAAATTGCCACTATGTTTCCACCTGAGTCGGTTTGTGCAGAGCTTTCAGATGACATGCTGCTTATGGTACTGGTGTGGAGGCGAGGAATACTGAATAGAAAGGATATTCTTCTACAGAGTGACAGAATTGCTCGAGATGCGCATATATAACTGAGAATAATTTTCAAGTTTTAATCAGATATTCATTGTGAATCACCTCAATAAATCCTGACTGTGGTATTTTCTGTTTACTTTGCAACAGTGTGATAATCTGACTTCCATGGACACTAAAATAAATGCTTTTACACTTTTTGTCTCAAATGATTTGATCCTTGTCAACAACATTATCAAATTAGATTTTATTATATAATAACCACACATACAGTACATTCTAAGCCCCAAAGTGAAGTTTGTCTTTCAAAAGCACATCTTTTAATGTGGCCGCCGCACCAGTCCATCACCGGCCGTCATAGCGGCATCATGTGGCGGGTCTCCCCCTCGTAGATGTCCGGGACGGGCCCCATGGAGGAGGCGACCATCCGGACGCTGCAGCGCCCGCGGACCTCCTTCTCGTACCGGATCAGCTGCTCCCAGAAGCCCGCGTTCGGCCTCACCACGGGCCGGCAGGACTTCAACCAGCCGTGGGCCTCCAGCAGCGTCATGTCGCGGTGCTTCATCAGATAAGCCAGGCAGAGCGCCGCCGAGCGACTCACGCCGGCGTTACAGTGCACCAGGGTCCGGCCCCCGCGCTCCGCGTTGCCCCTTATAAACTCCCCCACACGGTCAAAGTGCTCCGCCAGTGGGCACCCGGGGGAGTCGGACACCGGGACGTGGATGTGCTCGATCCCGGGAGGGTGGCTGCCGTTGGCCGTCTCGGTAGCGCTGATGACGCAGGTGATCTTGTAGCGGGCGAGCTGCGCCGCGTCGCCCGCCGCCTTCCCGCCGCTGAGATACAGATGGTCGGTGACCCGGCACAGGCCGGAGAGACCCGCCGGGCCCGCGGGCATGGACGCCCGCTCACGGCTGTCGGTGCGTCAGTGACGACTGACGACCCACATTTAAGATCAACTTGAAGATACGCAAATGACACAAAAATGTTGAAAAATTATCGTACACATAAAAATGTATGAAACTATTCGACTGACTGACGCGATGGCTGCTTGTTGTTTTGAATCACTGATGCCGGATATGAGACAAGCGGTTACACCGTCTTGTACATCCGCCTTCAGCATTACCGGTCAACAAAGGGAGAGCCTCGGAAATAATAGTCGTTGACAGCATTTAGTTTGAAAATATACAAATAAAAATATGAATGCACTAACACACCTCATGCTGTCATGTTTCATCTTCAACTACCGTGTAAAGTGAGACACATGCATGTTGGCTAGGACAGGTCTCACTCCATGGTCTTCCACCATGTTGGATTTGGAGTTACGGTGAGTTCCCATTGGTTACTGTCAGGAAGACCCGCCACCTTCGCTGCACCTCAGCGCGGTATTATTTTGATTTTATTTATCATCTTTGGTAGCGCCGTGCCTGCAGACAGCTGTAAGGAACTCCACAGGGCGTGTTTTAAAAACTGGAATTGAGCGAATTAGCGCCCCCGGCTGGGTCTTGTAACTGCTCTTGGCCCTATTTTGCCTCCCAGTGGCTTGTCACTGGTCTTACACGTGGAAAAAATAGGATGAATCAAGGAGCAGTTTCAGCTTTTAGTACTTATACAGGTGCTGGCCAGTAAATTACAATATTGTTTTTAGTTGTCCACTCTTTGTGAATCTCTTCCACATTTGTTAATGGGTTTTGTCACACAATCTTCCCAAGGTGCAGTTATCCCTCTTGCTTGTGCACATTTCCGCACCACATCTTTTGCCTCCCTTGGCCTCTATTTATGTGCTTGGACACATTAGCCTCTTTAGCAACGACCCTCTGTGTCTTGTCCTCCATGTGCCAATGGCCAAGTGTCAATGGCTGTCTTTTGGACAACTGTCACGTAAGCAGTCTTCCCCATGATTGTGCATCCGAGCGCCAGGCTGGGAGACTATTTCAAGGCTTTCGCAGGTGTTTTGCGTTAGTTAGTTGGCCGATTAGAGTGTGGCACCAGGTGTCTTCAATATCTTCTGAGATATTGAATTTGGGGTCTTCATTAGTTGTCAGTTATAATCATCAAAATAAAAAGAAATAAACACTTGAAATTATCAGTCTGTGTGGAATGAATGAATGAAGTTTCACTTTTTGAATGGAATGACTAAAATAAAGATAAATAAATAAACTTTTTCACAATATTTTTATCATGTGAGCTGCAGCAGTGGTACACATAGTGGCAATTATCCATTTTCCTCAAAGTAACAGTGGGAAAAATGTCAAGCAACTGATGTTACTTGAATAAGATGATAAAAGTGCTGAAAAGGTGAATCGTGACACAGCGGTTGCAGTTTTGCCTCGTAACAGTTTCAGACTCCAAAGCCACTCAGATAAACAGCAGTGATGAGATCCACTAACACAGGTGCACCATTGTGTTGCCCTCAGAACCACACTGAGACCATTCAAAGGCCTTTGCTGGTGTTTGGAGTTAGTCAGCTGATTAGTTTGTGGCACCAGCTGTCATCAATATCAAATCATTTCACAATATTCTAATCTTCTGAAATACTGAATTTGGGGTTTTCATTAGTTGTCAATTGTAATTCCAAAATTAAAAGAAATAAAGACTTGAAATATATCATCCTGTGAGGAATAAATGCATACATTGTACAAGTTTAACTTTTTGAGTGGAATTACTGAAATAACTCAACTTTTTCCACAATATTCTAATTATATGAGCAGCACAAACAGTACTGCTGGCAAATTATCATTTTTTCAAAAAAGTATCAGTGGGACAAATGTCAAGTAACTGATGTAACTGGAATTATAAAATAAAGGTGCAGAAAATGTGGTGAATCCTAAGACAGAGGTTGCAGTTTTGACTCCACCTTGATAAACAGCAGTGATGACATCCAGTAACACAGACGCACAACAACGATGTCACACAATCTGTGACCACACCTGATTAGTCAACAGCTCCAGCAGTGACAGAAGGTCTCAAGCAACAAGGGCCTCCTGGGCGTATATCTCCACTGTAGATCCCGCACATTTCTTCATAAAAAACGCAGGCAACAAATGAATTGATGGTCTCAGATGAGTTGTGTCAACATTTGCTCTGTTGCTAACACAGAGACGAGCCACTATGACTGAGACACTCATCTCACAGCTGTTGGCCAAAGAAGCAACACGAATAAAAAGTCGTATTAGCTAGTAGAACAATCATTCAGATCATTTCAAAGCCTGTTAAATGTTACTTAAGCTCAGGTGTCAGACACATTGTCCTCTGTGTTGTAGCTCAGTGCACCTGCAGTCAATGTGGGTCGGGGCTCGGTATTTAATTGGCCCATTTTAATACATCTGTGAAAGTCGCTCGAAAGGGCACTTAAAAATAACAATGACCTGCAAGTCATAGTTTTATCTCCACGCAATGGGCCGTGAAGGACTAAATAATTAACGAAACATGGCCGGGTACAGCAGATTAGAGGACAATAAAGTCTGTAAATAAATCAACGCTAGTGAAACATCCAACCCTTTGCCACACACACTGCATGTGTGAACCCCAGTGTACAGCCCAGAGGGGTGTGTGTGTGAGTGGGTGAGTGTGTATGTGTGTGTATGTGTGTGTCCCTGAGTATCTGATACTGCTGGTGCCTGCAGGCAGTGCTCGGTTGCCCAGGAAACACAGATGGTGGATGAGGAGCGCATACAAAGGACCGTAAACCTGTGGCAGCAGCTGGAGACCGACAGCCCTCCACACACACACACTCACACACACACACACACACACACACACACACGCTGCGCCCTCCTTCCCACCGCCCGTCCGCCTCCTTTGTTCCACCCCGGCCGTCGCCTCCTGCTCGGCGGCCGTGGAGGCGGTGAGCACCGCGGCTTTGGTCCGCGGGCGAGCCGCCCTGCTGCGGGAGAGGAGAGAGGATGCTCGGCCCGGCTCGGCCCGGCTCAGCTCGGCTCAGCACGTCTCGGCTCACCTACATCACCGGGGAAGAGGAGCGCGGAGGCTCGATGCTGGAGATCAGCGGTGAGACATTAAACATTTCTTACGATCGGTCTATTTCGAATCTGTGCCGCCTCGGCACGTCGAATTAACGCATTTAGAAAAGACTTTCGGGCTAAAATGGTCCCAAAATTGGCCTATTTGTGACATCAGAGACGTAAGTGGGCTCGTGTTTACGGCATCTGAGTGATGATGGTGCTGAAAATCAGCAAGCAAAGCTCAAAATACAAATTAAGGACGTGTCATGTCGAGTGGGGAGGACGCTCATTTACCCCTTAACTAAGGGTAATTGATAGGATCTAATTAATGGACCTACCGCTGTAGCTTTTAAGGGAAAATGCCGCCCTTAAATGAAGCCTTAGCCCTCATCTTAGCATGCTTGCAGTGGTAAGTAAGCACATAAATAATGGAACTATAAGAGATATTTTTTGATTACTAAGCTTTATAAATATTCAAAAAGGCTTGTGTGAGATGGCCAACATCTGCTGAGGGCCTCTTAGATGGATTTGGCTTTATAGTTGTGAAGCATAAAACGCTCTTGGAGGATTTGTGAAATATCCCAAATCAACGATAACAGGGGAGGGGGCGGAGCTAAATTTGTGTGTGTATGTGTGTGTGGGTTGGTAATTTATCCCCAAGTCACAAACGTGCTGTATACACACACCTCAGGGGGAAAAGGCCAGTTGCCTCCAAAGCGAGTAGTTCATCTTGGAGCCCTGCTGCTCATTTCAGCAGCAAATACAGATTTGATGAGTGTGTGTGTGTGATGTGTGATCCAGCTGGGTAGGGGTGTGGGGGGTTACAGCGCCACACACTGGCTGCTTTCAGGTCAGGGTGGAGGCAGACAGGGAAGGCAGACGCGGCTTTTTGCTCCAGAACTCCATTTCTGCTGCTCCAGCCGTGCACAGACCAGCGAATGAGGGAAGGAATGAGTGACACATGGGTGGAGGATCACATGACTAAAATCCAGAATGGAGAAATGAGATAAATGTGCAAAACAACAATAACCAAATCATTAAAGTCAACAAATAAGCAAACAGCTAATCATTCTATAGATATTGTGCTCAGATTTTTTGTTGACTCATATCTTCTCAACGGGTTTGTGCGTCTGATTCTCCCTGATGTGCGAGTGTGTGTCCGCCCCTCAGGCCGTGTTGGTTCTGGTCCACCTCCCTCTGTCTCTGGACTCCCGATGCGTCGCTCGCTGTGATTCGTCGAAGGACGAACCGAATCATCTCTGCAGTAGAATGACAGGGAGGTGAACACACACTCACGGCGCAAACACACACACACACACACAATTTCAGGTGAAAGTGGGTGGTTTTGGACCGGTGTCATTGGGTAACAGCATCCATGGGCTCTGGTGATGTGTGTACGTGTGTGTGTGTGTGTGTGTGTGTGTGCGTGTGTGTGTCCCACTCTGGGCTGCTTTGTGCTGTGTGTGTTCCTCTAGTTTCAGCGAGGAAGGAGCTCAGCAGGGGGGTGGACGCCAACCCCGTCATCACCCCAGGGTCAGACCACCGCACACATTGGTACGTCCACGCACACACACACACACACTCAAACACACACACACACACACACACACACACAGTTGGACACCAAGGCCGATCTGTCCTCACTGTCCTCCCCCGTCCCCGTTCCAGTTTCCCTCCTGCAGGACGTCAGGTGTCTCCTGACTGAGCCATCGTCCGTCCGTCTTCACGGGAGTCCGCCGCCATCGCCCCCGCCGAGGCCGTGACCTCTGACCTCTGCGTGTTCGTGAAACAGCCATTCGCAATATTCCCCTGGTGTGAAAACAGACAGAAATATCAAACGGGTGGCGATGGGGAGAATGTGGCGTCCCACGTGTGTGTGTGTGTGTGATGGAGTGTTTCATCGCCAAAAACAAATATAGCCACACGGCCTCCTGCTGTGATTCGCACTGTCCCCCTCCCCCTCGGCACCGTGTGACCTCCTCGCTCCGTTACCATGGAAATGTTCACATTTTGTCCCACACACAGCAGCCTCGCTCATGTGGGAGTGCCGGAAGTGTATATGTGTGTGTGTGTGTGTGTGTGAGATGTTGAGGATGAGTGCGTAAAAATCTGCATCGATACCTTTGTTTATATTGTTTGCATGAAATCTCAGGAAAGACCTGGACACTGACGCAGTCCAGATTCCTCACTGCAGTATGTGTGTGTGTGCGTGTGTGTGTGTGAGGAGGGGTGGGGGTGCGAGCGTGTGTGTGTGTGTGCGCGCATGTACGTGCAAAGATGGCGGCGTCTGTGCATGTGTTTGTGCTACATTCCGATGAAGGGCGTGTGAGACGGGCCTGAGCTGCTCCGTGGATCTTGTGCTCTTCCTCCTCTTCCTCCTCCTCCTCTTCCTCCTCCACCTCCTCCTTTTCTTCCCCCTCTTCATGTCCCTCTTTGCTTGACGCTGTCCAGCTGCCATGTATTCTCTTCTTCTTCCACCGGGGACAAAGTTGGTACCAAACCGCTGTGCTGCTCTGGCAGTTGAAAAGTAAAATCTGGCGTCCACATATTCTGATTTGTTTCTCATAATTTTGTTCATTGTGACTTTCTGAAGTATGTTTGACCTCAAAAACAAACACAGCAAATCGGTGTTTGGTCTCCAGAGCAGAGGTAAACAAAAGCAACACTTGTAAGAATCAATATTTAGAGGAAAAATTTGATTTTTATATCAATTTCAACCTGATATCAGATATTATTTATTCAAGTACTTCAGAAAACCTGTG
This sequence comes from Carapus acus, assembly GCA_900312935.1. Classification (NCBI taxonomy): domain Eukaryota; kingdom Metazoa; phylum Chordata; class Actinopteri; order Ophidiiformes; family Carapidae; genus Carapus; species Carapus acus. The sequence goes on along the minus strand of OMPJ01035403.1, from coordinate 3,135 downwards.
AATATACTATTCACCCCTGGGGTGTTCGGTGGAGTGACTTTGTCCCCGGTGTGTTTCTGTCCACTGACTAACCGAGTGTGATGCTGTCTAACATACTAATGTGTGCTAACAGGACTTGTACTAACCCACTCTCTGAATGCTGCCGGCTGCCCTCCTTTTTCTCCTCTTCTTCCTCGCTAACACACACACTAACCCGCTCAGTCTGATGCACACACTCCTCTCTCACCATCCTGCAATCCTTCCACCTGAATTCCAAAAAAAGAAAAATAAACAGCGATAAACACAACCGCATCTCAGGTCACGTGAAGGGTTTCAGGATTTAGGACGAGGATTATTAACCACCGAATCGTACCAGGAGCAGAAACGGCTGCTCGTCTCTCTCACACACACACACAGACACACACACAGACACACACCACACCACGCACGCACGCACGCACGCACGCACGCACACACGCACGCACGCACACACACTGACGCCAAACCATTCGCTCCTCAGGCCCAAATTGAGTCCCGGCTGGAGGATGTGTTGGCGCCACCGTGTGGTCAATCTCTGAAGGTGAGTGTGTGGCCTGATGCGGAGCAGCGCGCGCACACACACACATACACACACCCGGACCCGTACTAACTGTCTCTGCTGTGTGTACTAACGCCGGCACGCGTTGCCCCTGACAACGGCCAGCTCGGACTTTCTTTTCCGGTTTGCTGCAGCATTTCCGGTTCCGGGCGTATAGCCCCGCCCCCCGAGCCCAGACGTCGTCTGGTCGCTTGGCGGGCTTCTGACGCCGCCTGAGGTCGAGCAATACTAACCCGAGCAGCAAACTAACCACACTAACCCACTAATGGACTAATAACCCGACTAACGCACGGAAACGCCCGCCAACGGCCGCGGCAGGGCGAGGGAAGCGTGTGTGTGTGTGTGTGAGAGAGAGAGAGAGAGTGGGGAGAGAGTGTGTGTCTGAAATAATCATTGGAAGCGGTAATTCTTGTACCACATGTAACACAAACCATCAAACGTTTAATTCTGTGCCATGTTGACCCTCTCCGACTTCTTGTGTAATAAAAAACACTTTTCGCCTCCCGAAAAGCATAATTTTAAATAATACTCTATTATGTTTTTTTTTTATTCCTTTCATTCACATGCACATAAGCTTACACAACCAATAGAATCTCTTCATGAATCCAGTTTTTAACGCAAATTTATTAAATTAATATGATTCTGCCATAGTGACCGATTTTGTTCACCCGTTTATTTTAATCATTGTTTTCTGAACCACCAAATGAGAACAAACCAATCTAGATTAATGTCAAACTAAATTTGTTGTAATTTCTTATTCATTTAGATTCAATTAAATTATAGTTGTATAGTGTCAAGTCGTGACGTTATGGGAGCAGAGTTTTCATTGATGAAAATGTTGTGTTTATGTTGTTGCAATGTCATACTTTTTTCCCCGCAAAATTCCCCCAAACTTTTAGGTCAACTGGAGCTAATCAGAGCCAAAATATATGAACGTAAATTTCTATAAATTTCAAGCAATTTGCGCCCGTGACGTTAGAAAAACGCGTTTGTGTCCTTTGACCTCCATTTCACGACTGAACAATCCCACTAATGTCCACTAGAGGGCAGCAAAATCTTGGTTATACGATAATCCGAGTCGGTGCTGTTTTTTCTTTTTTCTTTTTTTGTCGCTGCAGTGCACATTTCTCCCAGTGTGTATGGAGATCTGTGACGGTTCTGTATGACACACACACACACACACAGGCAAAGATTTGGAAGATAGAGATGAAGGTGCAGACGATGTGTCATTATTCTGACTTGCGGAGGAAAAAGTGTGGAGTGGGCGAGTGTGAGCAGCAGTAGCAGCAGCAGCAGCAGCAGCAGCAGCGAGTGATTTTCTCACCCGCACAAACACTGTAAACAAAAAACACAAAAACATCCTCAACCCAAATCAATCATGGCCGACAAATCAGTCCAAGCCGGCGACACCGTGGTTGGCGGTTCGGGCCTTTTCCCGATAAAAGCAGCGTGGCCGCTCGGGGCTGATGAGCCCGAGCGGCGATGAAAGACGTTCACACACACACCGCCGCGTTTGGAAATCATCTCGAATGGAAACGGACGATCACACGCAGCAGCCAAACATTCCGAGCCAACGCGAGCAGCCTCGCCTGCAGGACGCACACAAGTGTTCCTGTCTTGTCTTCATTCGCCTTTCAAAAACAATCACTCGTCTGTTTATTGAGTGCAGACACACACACGCACATATGCACACACACTCTCACACACACAAATTCACAGATTCGGAGCAAGTGTAAGAATATTGGAAACATTTGGCTCGATGGAAATTTTGATCTGGGGGTCGTTCACGTTCTGCCACATGTTGGGATCATTTAAGGGAAGTGTGTGTTACACACACACACACACACACCACACGCACACACACACACACACACACACACACACACACACACACAAACACACACACACACCTGGCCTGCTGGCCGATTGTGATTTCTGGAAACTGTAGAAACTTAAAAAGACAATTTGATCTTGAGTTCATTCATTATTGTGTTGTGATGAGGACACATTTACACACATTTGATGATAGAAATGTGATTATTAGTGATGATTTAAGCTGTCGTCAGACAACACAGATGAAACTTTAGCAAACATAAGCTTGTTGTGAAGACTTAGTTTAGTTAAAACAGAAAATAAACAAATCAAGACTAGAAATACAAAGTTTCCATTTGTAATATTGTCACTGTGGGATTTTAAATCAAATAACAAAAAAATTGAGGAAAAAAAAAGAACAATGAATGAATAAATAAATAAATAAATAAATAAATAAATAAATAAATAAATAAATAAATAAATAAATAAATAAATAAATAAATAGCCATAGATAATTAATAATCTAATTATTTGACCCAAAACAAAGCTGAAATTTGCCCTCACAGGTTGATAATGTATTAAATTAAAATTTGATTTATATATTTAATTTATAAATTTACAGCATAAGAAGAAAATTTCAGTTAATCTGTGTTTTATTTTTTTATTATGTTATTGTCTGTGTGTTATGTTATTATCTGCATGTTATCTTTTGCCGTCACTCAGCACCACAAAAGGTGGAGCTCGGC
>OMPJ01035400.1:0-14839 GCA_900312935.1 Carapus acus | reverse complement strand
TGTGTGGTTAAACTGGATCATAGCCTGGAGAATCAGAGGCCAAACAGGACCATCTGGTCCAACAGCAAGAAACTGGCCAGTCAGCAAAAGCGAGAAACTCTCCCTCTCCATCTCTCCCTCTCTCTCTCCCCCACACACACAAACACGCACACACACACACACACGCCATATCCACCCACACTGACATCCAGGCCTCAGTTCTGTGCCGTCCCCGCAGAGCCTTGATGGCCTTTGTGAAAGCAGAGCTGCCAAGGGCGACGGAGGCAGGGGGTCGCGAGTGTGTGTGAGTGTGTGTGTGTGTGTGTGTGTGTGCATGCATGTGTGTGTGTGAGGGGGTGTCATGGCACGCTGTGGGCGGGGGGGCCCTGACGTGCTATCCTCGCCGCCGTTGACATGCTGCCATCACTATTTTTTCACAAGATCCGTCCATCCTTGTCCTCCGCTTGCCAGCCCCATGTTAAGCTGTGGAGGGGAAAAAAAAAAAAAAACGGAGAACTGGAGCGGAGGCTGGTTGGACTGAACTGAAACCAACGTCGCTCCAGGGCGAGGAATTTCATCGCCGGCCGCCACTTCTCGCTTTGATTACAAATCCACGGTTGTGTAACCGCGGCATAACCGCGCGTCACAATCTCGAACCCGCTTTATCAACCTTCACGGGAGGCGCAACAAGATGGACGCCGGCGAAAATCCAGAGCGTGTATTGATATGCGTCCAACACACGCTGGTATGTGGAAACAGCAGCGTGATGAATTTGGGACTCATACCGCAAATCGTCAACGTTGATGTTGATGTTGATGTTGATTTTTATGCTAATGTGCAATTAGAAATGATGGAGGACATTTGGAAATTCGGTTAATTAAAAATAAAGTCTATAAGTCCTTTTAGCACCTGTTGTTTTCTTCTGCAAAAGCTTTGCAAGCAGTAAATGTAGGTCAGGCAGTCAGGAAAGGATGACGGGGTCGACGCTGAGAACACACACACAAACGCGCACACACACATGCGCACACACAGACACACACACTCATTCAAACAAGAGACTGGAGCAGAGAGGCAGAGAGAGAGAGAGACACAAACAGAGGATAGAAGAGGGGACCGAGGACATTGGTTCGTTGTGTTTGTCTGAGAGAGCTTCAGTGTGCCGAGGACAAGTGGAGTCACAAGTCTAGACGAATCTTAAGATGAGTCCACAGTCCGAGACTCGTCCCTTGTCCGCAGCCGTCAATGAGAACGAGAGCAATCATGTCAATAAGCAGGTGCAAACATGTGACGGGTCGGTCAGTCTGATAGGTGAGTCCCGGGTCAAATCGGGAGACAGGTTGGACTCATTGATCCAGTTCGTGGACCAGTCCCACATCTGGTCGCAAATCAGGACACATGTTAAGAAAGGTCAGTCCCATACCTGAGCCTGGTAGCAGGTCCCAACACAGGTTTAAGACATACGTCCTACAACAAGTCCAATGTCAAGATCTGAGACAAGTTCACGAAGGTGCCTCACTGAGGACCCAAGTCACAGGAAGACAGGTCCTTCATAGAAACTGAAGACAAAAGTTAGGACAATCAAATGTGAGGCAGGGTCTCAGCCCGGGACTGGAGACGGACTTGTGTGAGTGCCTAATGGTGACCTGGTCCACCCTCATGTAAGCATCTGGATTTAGCAGCAGTCCAACACTAAGACCACGGCCATGAGAGACATGTCCCACACCAAAACCAAAGCCACGAGAGACATGTCCCACACCAAGACTAAAGTCACGAGAGACATGTACCACACCAAGACTGAAGCTACGATAAACATGTCTCACACTAAGACTAAAGCCACGAGAGACATGTCCCACACTAAGACTAAAGCCGCGAGAGACATGTCCCACACCAAGACGAAAGCCACGAGAGACATGTCCCACACCAAAACCAAGGCCAAGGGCAGTACGTCCTCCACCAAGGCATGAGCCATGAGAGACACGTCCCACAACAAGACCAAGGCCAAGAGAGACATGTCCCACACCAAGACCAAAGCCATGAGAGACATGTACCACACCAAGTCCAAAGCCATGAGAAATCCGTCCCACACCAAGACCAAGGTCAAGACAGACATGTCCTCCACGTCTCACAAGTCCAAGGGCTGGAGAGACACACCACACACCAAGACTAAAGCAATGAGAAACATGTCCCACACCAAGAACCACCTCAGGTATCAAGTTCATTTCAGGTCTAAGAACAAAGCCAAGAAAAGTATGTCCATCCTGTCATCCCCCAAACGCTCGCGCACACACTTTCAGTCATGCCACACACACACACACACACACACACACACACACACACACACACACACACACACACACGTATAATCTCTGTGGCTCTGCCATGATCTGCAGAAGCTCCTTCTACCTGCACTCACATGAAAAATGGCATAAGAGGCCCGAGCAGGGCCGGGCAAGACGGGGGGGCGATGTGAAGACATTCATCACCGTGTCAAACCCTGAGCGAGGTAAATGTAGGTCAGAATGTCCAACACTGACACACTACACTCGCGTTCCAACTTCCCCGCCCACACTCATTCACTGACTTGCACACTCACACACACTCACACACATACTGTAGGTTTGCCAACCTATGTGCTTGGCACAGAGAGGGACGCATGGTATGTTTTGATTTGACGGGGGGACATGTTCCTGAGTAGGTTTGTTTTTGGACATCAGCATAATGAAAATACTGTAAGATTAGCAACCCTTCCTTTTCGCCAACTAGCTGTCGCTAATGTCTCTAAATGTTCTACAAAGGACGGACAAAGTGGGGCAGAGACGCCGGCTTCTGCTCGCAATTCTGGCTCTGCACTACTTCGGAACCCGCCCGTAATCGCCCGATTTCGGCCCACTGAGACTTTCATCGCAGCCCAAAAGGCGAGCCGAGGAAGAAAAGAAGGGATTTTTTGGCTTGCGCGGCTTTGACCTCGTGGCCTCTCGGAGAGCTGTGAAAAGGAGCCGGACCTGGCAGGGGGAGGGAAGCAGAGGAGAAGAAGAAGAAGAAGAAAAAGACAGCGTTGTTGGCAGAAGTGTGTCGAGAGGGAATTGGGTCAAAATGGGACTACAGATCTATATAACTTTGGCTAACGGCGCTAATTAGCGCTACACTCTGGGGCATTCAGCCTCAGATACAATTCATTGATCCCACACGGCCTTGATGGTGACGGGAAGGAACAAATAGGTAAATAAAAGAGATTTAAAAAACATAAAACCAGGGTCGTCGCTGTTTGGACGCTTCATTGCGACAGAGTGCGACAAAAGCGCAACCTTTGACGCCTGGTGCCCGAGGGGTATAACGCCACATATCGAACGACAAACAACCCCTAATATGGCAGATATTTCTTTAAAAAGTCGAAAACAGTCCATGATTGCTGGCTTGACCTAATTCCTCTGTGTGCTCTGCAATGTTTAACTTGCCACTTTGTGTGCTTTGTGTTTCTTCCAGACAAACTTGTCATTTCACAGAGAGATCGCGGCGGCGATAAGCGTGTTTGTGTCGAAACGCTCCATCGGAAACGAGGAGAGAGTGAGGAGACAGGTTTCTATCTAGGTCGGCGATGAGGAGTCCTTGAGCAAAACACTGGACAAGCCGCGTGAAGTACCTTGAGGTATGCCCAAAACAAAAACAAATAATACCTTCCCCCCGTGGAGAATAAAGGAAAAAAGAACCCCCGGAACCAGGACCTTTTGTCGAACTCTGGCTAAGGAGGGAGCGAGACGCTAACAAGCTGTTGCTAAACGGCTGAGCAGACGGAGGCGGACAGAATTCCCAGAGGCGAAATGCCCGAGCAGGTAATGTTGCGAGGAAGCAGTTAGCAGCCGCCACGGCGGCGGCGCGAACCTCCTTCTCCAGCCGCCCGCGGACCGGAGATACGCGTCTTTTACGGCCGCGCTCACCTATCCGTCCTCACAACAAAACAAATCGATAAATTCCCCTCTCTTCCCCGCTCCGTTAACTCAGCCTTCCCTCACACCGTCAAACCCGCCGGAGCCTCGGTTCTGCCACGACGCTCCCGTTAAACCGCCGTCTGTTTTGTGTCGTCTGCGCCGTTTTATCATCTCAGTGTCGCGGTGCCATCTGGGGTGGCTGGACGACATTTGCCAGACGTTTTGGTGTCATGGCCTCCAGTTCGGAGCTTTGGTGACCCTGGATCGTTGTGATGGTGATGTTGACAGTGGTGCGATTAAATCGTCTCGCTTGTTTGGCCACACTGTTGGATTTAACGCCATCAGATAACACACACACACATGTCACATGATTTTGATGGGCCTTATCAAAGTCTTTTGGCCTCATATCATCGTGTCTCTGTGACTTCTGACAAATTTGCTGATAAGAATAAGAATAATGATGATAATAGTGATAAGAAGAGGAAGAAGAAGAAGAAGAATTCTTTATTGTCACTATGACACTGCTTCCAACATCATTGTGAAGACACGTGTGGCAGCTCCACATTATGATTATAGCAGCAAGTAACAGATGTTCCACCTCTGTCCATCGGATCGTGGTTCCTAAGAGAACCTCTCGATGTACTTTGACTCCCTTAGATTATCCGCAAACCCATTTTTATCCCCCTTTTTGTGTCGCTGCTGCAGTCTGGGGCGACGGCTAGGATGACAACACTTAGCAACGCTCGTGTGCAACACGGGTGGAAGACATTACGGAGGAATGAGATGCAGGATGATAACGGATGCTATCAGATTTTATGGAATTGCGTTAAATGGTAGGCGGACTTGGCAGGGTTTCAGCGGCGGCTCATTACGGCCCGATGATCCGAGGCGGACGCCGGCGGGGGGTGCGATCATGGGGCCGTAACTCAGGCTGGGTGGGGGGTAGGCGGGGGACGGTGAGCGAAGGGGAGAATAGACTAGGGGAAAAATAATGGGAGATAACCAAAAAATATAGGTACTTCAAGCGTAATTCCTGCGCAAGACCTTGAGAAAAAAACACACCAATGGCAGTCGACATGTCATCAGGGTAATTTATCCTAACATATACAAAGGTTTCGATGCCTTGCTCAATGGCATGGCGGGCAGCGGAAGCAACAGTTAAATATTGACAACGACGAGGATGGGATTCGAACCCACGCGTGCAGAGCACAATGGATTAGCAGTCCATCGCCTTAACCACTCGGCCACCTTGTCTGTTACATTTAAGTGGGAAATATCGGGAAATTAACTGAGGCAAAACAAAAACAAACCCTCCTTTAGATGACGCCGTTCCCTCCCCCTGCTCTGTTTGAGACGCCCATGTAATGGACAAATATGAGATCAAGTCCGTTGGCTGGATGTGATGCTGACTGGGCGACATTTGAAATTGTCAAACCCCTGCACTGCCTCCTATTGTCCATTACCGGTACTGCACCACACAGGGGTCAGACAGAGAGAGACTCGCACCTTTTCGAGTGTGAGTCTCTCTCTCTGTCTCTGTCTCTTTGTTTCACAAAAATTGTAAGTCTGTCTCTCTGTCTATCACTGTCTCTCTGTCCGCCTCACGAAACTGTCAGTCTATCTCTCTGTCTGTCTCAAGAAAACTGTCGGTCTCCATCTCTGTCTTTTTCTGTCTCTCTGTACGCCTCACGAAAGCTGTCAGTCTGTCCCTCTGTCTGCCTCTCTGTCTGACTTTTGAAAACTGTCTCTCTCCCTCTCTCTGAACAAAAGTGAGAGTCTGTCTGTCTCTCTCTCCGTATATCTGTCCATCCTTGCATGATTACCTTTCTCTATCCTCTGATGTCCCTCTTTTCATCCATTTCACATCCATGTCTTTCCATTCACCTCTCTCTGTCTTTCCGTCTCTGTCTGTCTCCGTCTCTCCGTCTGTCTCACTAACGCTGTAAGTCTGTCTCTCTGTCCGTCTAACGAAAACTGTCAATCTGTCTCTCTGTCTCTCTCTGTCCATCTTACAAAAACTGTCAGTCTGTCCATCTCTGTCCCTTCGTCTGTCTTGTGAAAACTGTCAGTCTCTCTCTCTCTGTGTCGCTGTCTCTCTGCCCGTCTCACGAAAGCTGTCTGTCTGTCCCTCTGTCTGCCTCTCTGCCTGTCTCAGAAAAACTCTCTCTCTCTGTCTCACCCTCTCCCCCCACCTCTTCCCGTCCCTCCCCCTCTCTCTCGCATGTGAGTTTGTTTAATCTGGTCTAACTCTGCGTTTTCTCACGACTCACACTCCGTCCCCCACGACTTATCTCCACCAAACCAAAAGCGTCGGGCCGCGGAAAATTCCAAGCCAAATCAGGAGGGCGTTGGCCTTGAGAGAACGGGGGGAGGAGGGAGGGAGAGAAAATGAGGGACAGAGACGAGAGAGCAGGAGGTATGGGGGGTGGAGGAAGAGAGCGAGAGTTTACATTTGAAGTGAGATGAATAAATCAATAAAGGGGAGCGGGGAGACGGAAACACGGCGGCCCTGCGAGCGTCTGATGAATAATGAGGGACGAGGGAAGACGGGCCGGAGAGGCCGATCATCACAGCCCCTGCGTGGAATCTGCCGGGGCCTGCTCCTTGTTTGATACCGCTTTTAATGAGCACGTTTAAAGAAGGATGGGGAAAAAAAAAAAAAAAAAAGGCCTGCGCGAAAACAGATGTCACATCAACCACCGACGCCGCTCCAGTGCGAGGAACCACGTCTCGCTAAAATTAAAAGGGAGAAAGTGAGAAACTCGCACATCTGAGGAAACAAACGGGCCGCAGCCAAAGTGAATTTCTCCAGGGTGTTGAAATGTGGAATAAAATATGAAATACACAGTCTGGCATCCAGTCAGATGCATCTTCCCAGTTCTGATTGGTGCCAGGCTAGCCGAAGAGAACGAGGGGTGGGCAAACAACGGCCCGTGGGCCACATCAGGCCTGATGGTCCTCTTTACCTGGCCCGCAAGAGATTGGTCCAAATTTCATAATTATGGCTGCATTCAAGACAAGTAAACAAATCTACAACAACAAAACTAAGACCAGACTTAAATGCACAGACAAAGACGGGTGAACAACAAAACTGGTCCGATTAAAAGGTAAATAATGTAAATTTTAAAAGTCCATGTGGCCCCTTGGCCCAGATGTTTGTCCGCCCCTGGAGTAAACAGTCGGGAATTAATCAGGTCAACGCCAGGAACGGGCATCCTGCACGGGGTCCAACACGTCCGCTCTAGTTAGTTGTGAAAACAAAAATCCCGCCAAATTAAAAAAACATGTCCACCAGAGCGGCCATTTCCAGTTTCCGTGCGGATGCCAGGTCGGCACGGAGAGTGTTTTCTCTGCTCACGCTCAGCAGATAAGCGAGGTGAAAGGAATCTGCTTGGTTTGGCCGAGGCGTCCGGCAGTGTCCTCGCCGTCACGTACGAGGACGGAGCCCCGGACGAGCCTTTTCCTCCTCCGACGGAACGACGTCGGGCGGAGGAAGAGAGGGAGAAGGAGGAGATGACCGATAACGCGGGAGAAAGACAGGAAACAGTGGGAAGTTGGAGAAATGGCCAACCTGCTGCGGCCCACTCTTTTTTTTTTTCTTTTCTAGGATTGCTTGGGTTTGTGTTTGACGGCACACACACTTCCCGAGGGTGGCTAGGATGGTGCTTGTCTCACCACACACTGAGGAGGCGTGTGTGTGTGTGTGTGTACGTGTGTCCAATCATGCATCGTGCCATAGCACACACAATACACTCACCCTAGCCAAAACACAGAGGGTGGGACGTACACACAAATACAGTAGCACTCAAAGCTGAGGTCACACATACACACACTATGTCACACACACACACACACACACACACCCAGGCTGGGTGGAAAATGTCAAATCGTGCTCAGCGGGCGCCGTGATTGAACACAGTCACAGTCGCTCTGGCAGTGCGTTGTGTCACGATCACACCCTCGGTGGCGGCGTGGGGATGTGGGGGGACGGAGGGGACGGATGGGTGGAGGGAGGGAGGGGACGAGGAGAGAGTGGAGACGCAAGAGAGAGAAGACGGGACGTCTTTGACGCTCGGGGCCTTTGCATTTTTTTGTCAGCGCTTGTTACGTCGGGTGATGAATTTGGGACACACAGACTCACGCTCACACTCGCACACACTCACAAGCAGGTGTCTCGGTGACATAACCGCACAGTCCGAAACACACTCGGAGCAAGAACACATTTGCTGTTTACATAAGAGGCTTTAATTCAGGAAAAGTTCAGCTAGGTGCTCATTTAGGGTCAAATGTCAAATGTGTCAAGAATTCAGTTTTCTCAGCTACGCAAATATTATTGATTACAGGTGGAGAATTCTGAAATATCTAATATTGACTTTTTTTTACTCATTCAACTTGTTGATAACCCATTTGCATCGATATGAAACTATGTCATGTCTTATATAATTTCATATATTATTTCACAGCAGATCTTTGAAACCTGAATTGATCAACAATCATCAGTTAACAATCAATACATCAACAACCTGGTTCCTTCACTTGATCCGAGCTGGTGTCTCTTGACGAACTGTCATTTTCAAAAGTGTGCGTCTGGTCGGGGCACAGCTGCCATCGTTTACCAGTATTAAGATCCAGGTGCATTATGGGAGATGTAGTTTGCAGGCAAATGCTCGTTAAATTGAGCGCGACTTACATTGAAACAGTCATTCAAGCGTTCTTGGGCCACATACAATGACGCAACGGGACGCTTTTAGGCTTTGAATTTGACACTTGTAGAATAAAGCGTAATCAATAAGTGATAAGTAACAATCAACACAATTTTTTGATTTCTTCCATCTGTATCACTCTAAGCTCCTCCTCTTTGAATATTTCCTCGTTTTTGAGAGGAGGATGGAGAAGAATCAAGGACATGCCGAGTCGGGCCTCTCGTCCCGTGCCAATTTGGTCAGAGACGTCAGCCCCTCGTTAGCCGCCCGGCTTCTGAGAAAACGAGTCAAGATTCCTCTCTCTGCGATCCTCCCGAGTCCACGTAAAAACCTTCATCATCATCATCTCCCCTCCTCCTTCTCTGAACACAGAACTGAATTATTTTTATCATGAAACACGCAAGACTCTGCACGTGCCTTTCCCAGAACCACCACCTCTCTTTGGGCTCTGAACTCTTAACCTTTTTCGGACTGAAGCCTTTTGTTTCCAGCTCCCCAACAATCAGCCATTGTGGCTTCCGCAGTTTGAAACACACCTTCGCTGACTGTGGGCCGCGAAGAATTCGGCCCCAAAGCGAAACGAAAGCAAACAAATGGGGCCAAAGAGACGGAACCGGAGATATTTCAACCATTTCCAAGGGTGACGACACAGTCGAAATTCCGTTACGCCCATTTGTTCAGATTCCCAAATTGTATCGACTGATGCTGGTGAGCACATAGCAGGAATGTGATTTTTTTTTTTTTACCCTAAACTTAGAAACTTTATCAGTTCTGGCCCATTTTCAGCTGCCATCCTACTCCGCATCATTCCTGTTAACGCTCGTTTGCGTATAAATCATTTCGCAGTCAGCTCATTATTCCGTCTGTGCGTTTACGGGTTTGATTTATGACGCTAATCAGCTCAGAGCTGGCGCATTTCTGTTTTCCCCGTCCCGGATTTTGAATCTGCTGACGCCCAGGAGGTAATTAAACGCTGCGTCATGAGCGCTGAGGTGTGATATCTGCTAACGTGGGTTGATAGCAGATATTAAGCCGACGCTACATCCCCCCTATCCAGTGTTTGGTATGCAGCCCCCACCCCCCACCCCCACACACACACGCACACACAAACACACTATAGAGAAAGGGTGTCAAACTCATTTTCACCAACCTCAGTATGTCTATGGCCCTCAAGGAGGTAGATATCAATTCAAGCGCTCAAGGGCCGCACACAGTGGTGTGTAGGGCCGCATCTGGCCCACGGGCCTCATATCCTACACCTGTGGTATACTGAAAGTCATCCAAGCATTCGTGGGCCACATACAATGACGCGGCGGGCCGCATTCGGCCCACCAACCTTACATTTGACACCCTTGATACATTGAAACTGTCGCTCAAGCGCTCACGGGCCGCATAAAATAATAACGAGGGCCGCATTTGGCCTGCTGACCTTGAGTTTGACACATGTGCTAAAGAGGAAACTATATCTTCATCGTGTTTGTTGGATTATTGTGTCCTGAGGACATAAAACCACTTTCCAAAGACCATAAAGTCCGCCAATCCCCAAAGTGTGGGGGACCTTTGGACCTATCTTGACCAAGATGGCCGCCTGCCTCAGTGTTTCACCGTGATGGTCTTCACCTCGGTGAAGAAGTGGAAGGAATCCTTCCCTCCCTCCCTCCCCACCCCCGACTTCTTCATCCCTCCGAAGGGCAGGTTGAGGTCTCTCACCAGCCAGCAGTTGGTCCACACCAGCCCGGCCTGGAGCCGCCTGGCCACCCTGTGCACCCTCCCCACGTCCCTCGACCAGACGGTGGCCGACAGGCCGTATCGCACGCCGTTGCCGCGGGCCACCGCCTCGTCCTCCGTCTCGAAGGGGCTGACGCAGGTGACCGGGCCGAAGATCTCCTCCTGCATGACGCGGGAGCCGTCGGAGATCCCCGTGATGACGGTGGCCGGCATGAAGTAGCCGGCGATGTTGCGAGCCGGGACGTCCAGCGCGTCCACGCCCTCGCCGCAGTGGACCACGCCGCCTTCCGATTTGGCCAAAGCTACGAAACTTCGGACCTGGGGACCAAGCCAGGGACACTCAACCGTTAGGGATGGAAGCCCCTCCCCCCTCCCCTTGAATCACAAAATCAGGACGCAATCTCGGAAAATACCTTCTCCAAGTGCTCCTTGCTGATGAGGGCGCCATTGTTGCTGTCGGGGTCGGAGGGGACGCCCGTCTTCCACTTTTTCGCCGCGGCCACGAACTTTTGCAAGAACTCGGGGTAAATGCTCCTCTCAACGTAAATCCTGCTGGTGCACAGGCAGATTTCACCCTGACGACCGGAAGGAGGGGAGGAAAAAACAAGAGATGAGTAGATGGCCACCTGGTGTGCGTGTCTGTGTGTGAGGCGTGATCGCCCCCGTGTGGTCATACACTGAACTGCACCCAACATTTGTTGAATCTGGTCAGATCTGACACCAAAGTGAACATGACCATGGCGGATTACTATTGTTTTTAGTAAGTTGGATCAAGGGTTGGCAAAAATCTCAACAGGGGGGCCACACTGACTTTAAATTTTGACAGACAGACCGCATCAGCAAACGGTGCCAACATATCAGACAGAGACTGAAGAAATATGTGTCACATTATCTAACTTTTACTAGGAACTGTTTTATTGCTCACCTATATTTGTTAGTGCATCAAAGTCTGCTGTTAGTTTTGTTGTTGTAGTTTTTGTTGTTTGTTTTCAATGCAGTCAAAAATGAGAATTCTGTAAAAATCTTTAGTGGGCCACGATGTGATGTGGCCCACGGGCCGCAGTTTGCCCACCCCCCTGCAAGATGTATTTTAGATTATGGATGAGGAGAAAAATATCATCAACAACAAAAGAAAACCTCCACAAATCTCTTCCAAAGGAGGAGAGGAGAGCTTCTCTCACCTGGTTGGAGAAGCTGGAGCGGACGGTGGTGCTGACGCACAGGTCCAGATCCGCGTCGGCGAAGACGATGGCGGGGTTTTTACCCCCCAGCTCCAGGGAGAGCCTCTTACAGTAGGGGGCGCTGCGCTCCGTGATGCGCTGGGCGGTGGCGGTGGAGCCGGTGAACGAGATCAACGGGACGTCGGGGTGGCTGACCAGGGCGTCGCCCGCCTTCGGGCCGGTGCCGAACACGATGTTGACGACTCCCGCGGGGACGCCTGCGGGAATCGTGGGTATCGTGAGGACGTCGTCGTAGTATGAGGACGGGAAAGTGGTGATGTGTGTGTGTTTTCTGGCTCTTTTGTCGGGGTTGAAGGGGTCCTACCAGCCTGCTGCATCAGCTTGCACATCATCCAGGCCGTCACGGAGGTCATCTCGCTCGGTTTGGCCACAACCGTGTTGCCCGTAGCGATGGCGGGGGCGATCTTCCAAGTCAGCAGGTACAGGGGTAGATTCCAGGGGCTGATGAGGCCGGCTTGAGGTGCGACGGAGGGAAGGATTTTAAGAAGTTTCAATCAGAATTTGCAATTTTTTCCACAACAAAAATACTTTCTCCCTCACCTACTCCCACCGGGCAGCGGACGGTGAAGTTGACGCAGCCCATGTGGTCCATCTGGCTGCATTCGGTGGTGTGGTGGAGCACCGACGAGGCGAAAAAGCGGAAGTTGTACGCCGCCCTGGGGATGTCCACCGTCCGAGCAAACGTTAGCGTTTTACCTGAAAGAGGCCAGGGGGACAGAGAAGGACAGAACAACCCAAACGAGGCAGATGTTAATGACTGATTCTGTAGGTTTAGTTGCACTCTCATCCATTAACTCATTTTCACATTAGCATGGCGGCAGCCACTGTGGGGCTTGATGTCAATGGTACTCATTGAAAAGGTATAAATGTAATTTGAGGTAAAGTGTAACTTCTCATTTAGAGATCTCTTATTTTCACAATTTTTGACTCATTCAATCCACAACTATCCCGTTTGCATAAATGTAAAAAATATGTCAGGTCTTCGCTATCACTATGATGCACATCCTTGTATTTTATCAGGGAAAAAAAACAGAATCAATAAGTTTATCGATCAATATCCAGTCCACGACCTGGTTCACTCACTTGTTCTGTGTTGGTATTTTTTAACAGACTGACATTTTATAAATTATGTATCTGGTTGGGGCAAAGATGACGTCACTTAACCAGTAACATGATCCAGGTGCATTTTGGGAGATGTAGTTTGTGGGTCAATTCACGTTTAAATGAGGGGTACCTCAATTGAAACTGTCATTCAAGCGCCCGTGGGCCACACACGATGGGCCGCATTTGGCCCACGGGCCTTGAATTGACATTTGGGGGATATTGATTAGGGATGTCCGATATTGGCTTTTTTGCCGATATCCGATATGCCGATATTGTCCAACTCTCAAGTTACCGATACCGATATCAGCCGATACTGATATGTCCGCCCCTAAACGCTTCAGGAGCGCATAGGCACTATTTCAGTGTAACCCAAGCATTATTTTATTTTTATCGGTTTTTATTTATCGCTTTTAAAGCCAAAAAATCCGATACCAATATTACATTTTTATGCCAATATCGGGTCGATAATATCGGACATCTCTAATATTGATACTTTCATTGAAACGCTCAAGGGCCAGATATGCTGATGTTGCATGACATATTCGCACGCACGCATGCGCACACACAGTTTGTAGCAGCATACCTTGGTCTCGGGACTCTGCTTGCGCAAACTCTTCCAGGTGACCTTCGATCAGATCGGCCAGCTTGTTGAGGACCTCCGCCCTCTGCGCGGGACTGCGGGACGACCAGTCGGGGAAGGCGGCCGAGGCTGCAGCCACAGCCGCCTCCACCTGGAGAGGCGCGACACACACACGCACAAACACACACACACATACGGAGGTGTTGATCATCAACGAATGGCGGATCCAAACTCATCCATCATCTTCTCACCGCATCTTTTCTGCAGTTGCTGCGACTTTCTGCAATTTCCCTCCAGGATCGATAACGCATCTGTGTGTCGCGATCGATTTCATATCTACGATTTCTGATCTGTCTGCATCCACGACCGCGCTTCGGAGCTGCGGTATAATCGATCGCGAAGCAGACTTACAGGCTGTCAGGTTAAATATTACAGCCAATGTTGACTGTGTAAAGAGCAAAGGTGCGCCAACAGGACACGCGGAGGCTCTGCAGCAACTTTCTGGGTTGAGGAAGTTGCAGGATTTGCAACATTAACGGCCATTCATTGCCTTACAACAACTACAACAATAAAAATATGATCTCGCATGTGTGTTGATAATTGCATGTCAGTTAAGTGACAGCAACATCTGAATATGAGATGAGGAATATTTGTCAATCTCTCAATACAGATGTGGAAATCGGAATAAATGTGATTTTCACGCTCGTGTATTATTACTTGAGAGAGAAAGATTGGGGCACATTTCTGCAAGTGTGTGTGCGTGAGTGTGTCTCACCTCCTCCTGGCCGCTGTCCGGCACCCTGCAGTAGGCCTCGCCGGTGGAGGGGTCATACGAGTCGATGTGTGCCCGGCACGGGACGAACTTTCCCCCGATGAAGTTCTCCAGCACCAGCGGCGAGCGGGAGTCAGTCATTTTGGACATGGCAGCCGAGGATCATGCCAGTGTGGAGGAGAGAGGGAGAGAGAGAAGGCGAACACACACGCGCGCGTACACACGCACACTCGCGCGCAGCGAAGGCAGAGTGATAAAGCTGCGGGTGAGCGCTCGAGGATGAGGGTGTGTGTGTGTATGATTGTGTGTATGTGACCGCGATGAACCTCCCCCTGCACCCGCTTCAAAATAGAAATTCTTCACTCAGTAATCCAGGTACCAGGATGTAGAAAAAAAATTGAAAGCGAGTGTCATTGTCGCCCTCCCTGATATTCAATGTGAGAAATATTCGCCAAAACTGCCGCAAACTTAAACAAATAATTACAAATGACTGGGGTCAGCATATTTGTTGTTTTTGAGGCGGAGCGACGAAGCCTTCGTTGGATAAAGTGGCTTATCCGCGTAATTGTGGGAAAATGTCGTCAGAATTCATTTCTAACCTGAATTTCAGACATTTTAAGCATGAGCTGTGAGTAGTTTCCGAGTTCTAAACCATGTTTGATCCGCAAGGCAAGCAAGGGGAAGAGAAAGACAACCGAAAAATTAATCGTCACACTTTCCACAGGCGGTGACACACACACAGGAATACACACAATCGGGACTTTGGGGGCCCCAGGCAAGGTGATGGACACGGAGCTCCCCCTCCA
>OMPJ01035396.1:0-12530 GCA_900312935.1 Carapus acus | reverse complement strand
TGTGGACACTTCATCGTTACCTCCACTGCTACGTTCCACAATAATGAGGAGTCAGCCATCACTTTTCACTCCCTGATCCATGCAGCTTCTGCTTCGGCCTGCCTGCCTGCCTGTGTGTGTGTGTGTGTGTGTGTATGTGCGCATGCGTGTGTGTGTGCGTGTGTGTGTGCGCGCGTGTGTGTATGAAGTCAAGTCAAGTCAAGTCCAAGATGGAGCAGGTAGTGCTGCTCAACATGTAAACAGTCAAAGTCTATGGATGAGAGAGTGTGTGTGTGTCTGAGTGTGTGTGTCTGAGTGTGTGTGTGTGTGTGTGTGTGTGTGTGTGCGCGCGCGCGCGCCCATGCTCCTGCCTCAAACGTCAAGGACGAACCACCAAACTGAATTTTTGTGGGTTGCAGCTTTTGCATAATTTGAACACAGCACACAAAGTAAAATGTGATGGTATTCTATAAGCGTGTGTGTGCGCGCACGTGTGCATACTTGTTTGTGTATGTAGCCTTGGTGGCTCTCACACACTCTACAGAACCTATGAGTCTTCTTTGAAACCTCTCCACCAAGGCTCAAATCCTCCTGTGACCTCGAACATGGTCACAAAACTACAAACGATGGGGCTGAAAGTTGAACGTGTGAAGTTCATTTATTTTTCTGAGCTCTTCATCATCTGCACAGGCAGAAAATAAAACATCCGAATCAATTGTTTCTGAGTTGATTAGCTTATTATTGAGGGGCCTGGGTATGATTGCGCAGCTCCTCCCTAGAGAAACGCCCCACACGCCATATTGATTACAATGGCGGAGCTCTAATTCGCCAGCTACCTGCTTTGTTGTTTTTTACGTAAATGAAGCCACCAGAGGTCTCAAAACGATCGATGAAGACGTGACCTGTGGCCTCCTGACTTCTCCTCTGTGCGGTATGGCATTAAATTCAAGCACGATCTTATTATTGACTTCCTGGCGCAAATAACCCGCTGACAATCCGGTTCATTAAAATTTCTACTCAGATCAAGAAGTCGTCTGCGTTTGCATTCACACAGGGTGACCTGGGCAGGTATCGATGAGGTGGCCTCTTCCTCTCGCTCCTCTTCCTCTCGCCGTGTAGCACACATAACCATCGCACATGCGGCCACGCTTAATGAGGCGTCGGAGCACTTCCTGCTCCCCCCCCTCGGCGTCCATATCGGCCATGTTTACGGCATGTTGACACGGCAAATATTTTAGGGTGAAATAGCAGTGATTCATATATACACACGCGCTCACTCAGGTCTGTGTTTGTCTTTAAACTTCACTTTTCCCCAAATCGTGTATATAAGCCATGCGTCCCATCAGAAGCTCACTCGCTGGCCGGGACGTTGGGGGGGACGCAGACGGAGCCTCCGAGTTTGGACAAGTTTGAAGGACACTGATTGGACATTCAGGAGATATGTTTTTTTTGTGGACCGAGACGCTTGACAGGTGTCCTCATATGGTGGCATCGTCTTGACGTAGAAGTTGTCATCGCCAAGTTGGACTTGTGGAATATTCCTTGTGTTCGCGCGTGTGTGTGTGTGAGGTGTGATATTGTGCGCGTGTCTCACACAGGTGTGACTTTCTTCCGTTTTGCCTTTCCTCCGATGACCTTCCGGGAGCTTGGCAGCCGACAAGGCTGCCGGGCGACTCGGAGTACATCTGGGGGACGAGGCACCTCATCCCTTTCATCACCTGTACGCGTGTGTCTGGAGTGTGTGCGCTTGTTTACACACAACACCTAGCTGCTAATTCCAGGGCCCACTTCAAGCCGGAGCAGTGGGCATGACGACATGTCTCCAGGCTTGACGTTCTCTGCTACCGTTTACTAAACACCTTTGATAGGACAGAACTGTTTTAGTAAATACAGAAGGTGTGTGTGTGCCCTTGTACATGTCCTTGTGCGTGTGTGTTGGTGTGTGTGTGTGTGTGTGCGTGTGTGCGCCTGTGTTTCTGGTACTGGGGGCAGTTGGTTCCACTAGCTGTTAGCAATTAAGTGAGGAAATAATCACTGTTTTCCTTCGTGCGACCCCACGTGTTCCAGCAATAAACTGGGTTTCGCCAGAGTTAACCGAGTTGTAGACTCTCATCGCCTCCTCACAGACTGATAATCTCTGACTGACACACACACACACGCACACACACGCATACATACATACATAAACTTACACACAGACACTCACACAGGCAGGTATGGTTTAATCGCCCCTTGAGTTTATAATATAAACATCACACGCTTACGCCTTGCACCCCGCCAGTATGCGCACACACACACACACGCATGTACGCACACACACACACACGTGCTCGCTCGCTCACAGATGTGTGTGGGCACGTTCCGTTAGTTCGGCAGGTGCACAGAAGGCAGCCACGAGCCAGGCGACAGGTGAAGATGAGGATTTATAGATTTTAATCGTGTCACCCTGTTGAGCAATAATTCTCCCGCCGCCGGCGAGGAAGGCCTGAAGCTGCCGTGTGATTGATGGACGCGCGTCGGCCATCTTCTCGCCGCACGCGACTAATGTAATCCGTGGCTACGCGCCATCGTTTTCGACCCGGTGTCGAACGGAGCGGGAGAAGTGGAGTTTTGCGGTGTGATTATTCAGCTCGGAAGCAAACGTAATAAAACCAGAGGAGAGGAAAAGTCATTGGGACACACACATGGTCGTGCGAACACACACACACACGCACGCACGCACACCGATGGAGTTTGTCTCCTCCCTCCATCACCTCTGACACAAATCAGGGGAGGAAAATTTCCAAAATGTTGAGATGTTGCAATACAAGTTTTCATGAATTGTGTTAAGTGTGTCGCAAGCGTCTGTTTTTTCGGCGTGTGTGTGTGTGTGTGCGTGTGCGTGTTTGCGTGTGTGTGAGGCAAATCCCTGGGGTTGCTGCCGTTTCTTATCTGGGAGGCTCCATCTGGAACGCCACATTCTCCCTGTGACCCTGTCACGTCGATCCCCGGCGTGATTAACGGTTGGGGGATTTGCATCGAGGTGGAGGCGACTGTCTTCTGTTGGAGGAGCCGCGGAGACAAACGTCCGCTGATGTTTCTGTTGGCAGAGACGCTCTGGGAGCAGCCGGCGAGGGCGCCGTGCCACGCCGTCTGCTCCCAGGCCCCCGCATCTCCTGACGAAACGTCGGTTTGGAAGCTGGCGGTTTCATTTTTCGCTGGGGTTTATTTGTTTTTTCTGCGGAGGTGGAGTGGACAGGACCGGTCTGGAGTCTGGCACGGTCCGGGTTCTGAGCGGAGACGCGAGATGTGTCAGTCACAGCTGTTGGCTCCTTCCTCTGATTGAAACCTCATCACGGCGTCCAGGATCAGTTATGCAAATGCTGACCTTGCACCTCCAACCAAAACACTCAGCGTCAGATAGACATGGCGGTGGAAATCCTCTTTATCTGTTGCTCTTTTTTTCTTTTTCCTCTCTTCCCATCTTTGCTTTTGAGGTACTATTTGATCAGCAGTCCTCTCGACTCACTTTCCCGCCATTCTGCTCTCGCTCTGACTGTCTTTGTTTTCTTTTGTTCTTACTTTGTTCGCTGACTTCTACTCTATCTTATCTTAGTCACCTGCTGTTTCTTCTCTTTATTCAGTTTTCCCTTTGCTCTTGTTTGTTTTCTGTCTTACTCCTGGCTTGGTTACTTTAATGTCTTTCTTTTCCCCCCTTTTTTTCCCTTTGTGTACCTTTTGCACTGCAACTCAGCACTTGAATTTAATTACACAATGCAAATTGTCATAATAACAATAAAAGATTCCTGATTCCCGATTTCTCTTTCTTCCTTTTGTCTCTCCTGCCTCTGTCACGCTCACTTATACTCAGTCTCCATCTAACTTGTTTTTTTTCTCCCCTTTCTTCCCCCTCTCAGTCTATTTTCTTCCCTTTCCACTCCCTCCCTCTCTCTCACTTTTTTTTGTTCCCCAGACTTTTTCTGCCCTGTTATCTCCCCCCTCTCTCCACTTTTTTCTCTCTCTTTCTCTCTGTGTTTAGGGTAAATGAATGTCATGCTGCCTGTGTTTCGGGATAAATAGAGGCCTAAGGCTGTCGCCCATCACAGCACTTTATTTTATAGCAACACAATTAACAATACGAATACCTCAGCAGCTGAATGAGCAGCACGTGACCTGAGGCTAGACGATTTTTTTCATTCTTTAATTAAGACATTCTACTGTTTAAAACAATCGTATTTTTGTGACAATGTCGACATAACAGGCCAACTGGTGCAAAGAATTTTTTGATGTTCACTATCGGGAACATTCTCATGCCCAGAACTTACATAGCTCAGCTCTGTGCATGAGATTTATCGGCCATTTAAGGCGCTTAAACCTGAATTCACACATCCAACAATAGTCATCGGCAGGTAATCCCAGGAAGTGTGCTGAGTTTGTCTATTGAGCATTTAATGCGCGCTTCAGCATCTTTGCTTCTCTTTCAAGTTGATCCGTCTCCTCTGAAAATGTTTTTATCTGTGTCCAGTCAGCAGTTCGGATGGGACGGGAAAAGGATTTGCTGTGGGGAAGGAGAGGGGGGACTATGGGAATGTGGATTTTCGCCGTTTAGGAGAATCAGTTATCCATCTGTCAGACAAAGCTCAGGTTACACTGACATGCAGGTTTCGGCACCTCGCTGGTCATTGCTGCTCTGACTGTTTTCTGTCATGCGTGCGCTCCCCCACCCCCAAACCCTCATCCCCCGTTTGTTTTGCTACCTAAGACCTGTGTAGCATAGCCAGGGAGCTTTCCCCACTGTGTGATCGTGGAGCTCCATTAAACGATAAGCACTGCTGCGACTCCAGAGCCATTTATTCATATCAAAAACACAGCATATATAGAATATACAATACATTAGGAAGGCAATTTATACAATAACAAACACCAACAAACCAACATATAAATGTGTACATCGACATTGCACAACAAATACCACCAAAACGGCACCAAAACTCCAAAAATAAAAAGGTTTTATTCGGATAAAATGACAACTTAAAAGGACAATGTAATTTAACCGTGTAGCTCAATGTGCTGTCTTAGCACTGTGGGTGATAGCATCAAATCCTCACAGATAGCACTAGCACTGGGAAACGGCATTGTGTCAGCGCTACATCCTGATCGAGGGTCTGTTAATAATGAGTCAGATCTGATAGAGACGGCTTCGGGTTGGTATAAAAGCTGATTTAGGAGGTGATAGCGGGCCGGGGAGTGTCGTTTGTGGCTGAGAGCGGCTGACTCAGCCATTTCTGTGGGAATCAGAGCCTTTCTACTCGACTGTCACACGCTAGTGATAGCAACCGCCTCTGTCAGCGCAAAACCGCTGGTGTGTTTGCGTTCTCGAACCGTGTTTGCATAAATTCTTTCACAACAGCAGAATGCCTGTAACAGAAAATTGACCGGCCAGGCTGAGAGTCTTCGATTCGGGCCCCTCGCTTCTCGTTAAACCTCTGTGCCCTCGCGGTGGTACAGGACACCTGTTGAGCCCAATCCTGGGTAGAAATGGCCGTTGAACTGGCTGAGGATGGGGCTTGTGTAGCCCAGGGATGATTGGGTGGGTGAGGAGGACAGAGTAGGGGGGAGAGACACTTGCGATGCCCACTCTGGGCCGCCTGAGTTGGGAGAGTAACTGCTGAAGCTCGCCCCGGGCGAGGGCCTCTGAGGCCCATCCATCTGGAGGTTGATCTGCATGGGCCTGTTCAACACATCTCCCCCGACGTCGTTTGCCGCCGTCACTCCCGACATCTCAGACAAGAAGCTGCTGAGGCAAGGCGCGGGACCGGAGGACGAGGGCGAGGGAATCCGGTCCGACGAGGGGGAGATGTTGAGCGAGGGGCTGCCGGATTGCTTGGGGCTGCCTCGCTCGCTGTCGCCCGACTCGGGAGCCCCTGATCCTCCCTCGGCACCGGCCAGAGAATCGGACTTTCTCTTTCTTTTGCGGCGGAAGTTGCCGTTGTCAAACATCTTCTCACAGTTGGGGTCAAGTGTCCAGTAGTTGCCCTTTCCTGCAAAGACATTGGTGTAACTCTTTTTAGCGTTTGGACATTTGCAATATAACGTGCATAGTTCTGGGGTACTCAAAAGATTTCACAACAAAATCGAGAAATTGTACACTGAATCACATCGAATACTCAGTTTGATGAAATGGAAAACAATGAGAGAGGTGTGTACCTGGATCATCCTCGTCTCTGGGTACTTTCTTGAAGCAGTCGTTGAGTGACAGGTTGTGTCGGATGGAGTTCTGCCAGCCGGCTTTACTTTTGTTGTAGAAAGGAAAGTTGTCGGCCACGTACTGGTATATCTGACTCAAGGTCAGCCTCCGGTCTGGGGCTCCGTGTATCGCCATGGCAATCAGAGCAGAGTAGGAGTAAGGAGGTCTGACTAACTTCATCAGGTCTTCCTGCGAAGGGAGAGAAAACCACCCCAACTCCCCTCCTGGGCCCCCTGCACCGGTGGGACCCAGGTAAGGCCTCTGCATGCCATAGTGCTGGGGAACAAAGGGGGG
Source organism: Carapus acus (assembly GCA_900312935.1). NCBI lineage: Eukaryota > Metazoa > Chordata > Actinopteri > Ophidiiformes > Carapidae > Carapus > Carapus acus. The sequence goes on along the minus strand of OMPJ01035396.1, from coordinate 6,031 downwards.
TCCAGGGTTCCCAGGGGGTCCTGTGGTGGCCAGGTAAGGTGGGGTGTTGATCCCTGAGCCGTTGAACCAGAGGTAAGGGTTTGGAGAGGTGGTGGTGTAGTCGCTCAGGTCGTAGGAGGTCGGGGTGGTCCGCTGAGGGCTCGGCAGCGACGGAGGGGGGTAGTAACAGTCACTGTACATGCTGATCTCAGGCGGCTCTTGGCCGAGACTGGGGAACTGGGGGCCGCAGCGAGGGGGTGACTGGCCCTGGGTCTCAAACGAGGACATCATAAAAAAAAAAAAAGGCAAAAAAAAAAAGTCTCAGTCTCACCTCTAAAGAGTCTTAAGGAGAAGCTTTGGTCTTAAGTGATCTTCGCTTCTGTTTCTGCGTGAAAATTGTTACGCCAGTCACAGAAATCCTTTGTGTTGAGCGTCTCAGGTGATCCGAGCGGTGATCTCTAGAGTCTTCTCCGCTGGAGGCTACAGCTCTGAAGCCCTCGCTTGTCTTTTTGCCCTTGCTTTGTGTCTGCGATGTCACCTGTCATATCTGTTTTATCTGTTTCCCTGGAAACACCCCCTGTCTGCTATGATTGGCTCTCTCCTCAGGTGGGTGCTTGGTTCCTGCTTTCCCTTTTTTTTCCCTTTTGTCAGCTTGTTCCCCAAGGCGATTTGCTCTCACAATTAAACAATTTTCTAGTCAGGCTGTAACAAGAACAAGAACTGTGTTCAGTCAGCTGCAATCATTTGATAATTAGGATGCTAATTAAAACTGACTGTGATATATAAAGATAACATGTGTTTCACTTGCTAAATCTGGGAACTAATGTGTTCTTCGTGTCTTGAAGGACGTTAATGACGAGCTTGTGAAGTCTGCCATGTTTCAGTGGTTACTTGTTACACACAAACCAACTAGGTCCAGCATTGACTTGTAGTATTATCCACAGCTTTACACTGTGTTTCACATTATCAATCATTAAACCTTGAATATCTGACGATTATTCCAGGCTGACAATTTGTGTACTGCAGACATCAACTTCTAATTAATACATCTGGATCAATACCCCATTCAAATGCAGAAAAATGGTCTGAATATTGCCCTGTCATCTGGTTTTACCTTATTATGTGACGACAATTAAACGAAAATGACACATATTCCAAGCAATTCACATCTTCCACAACTTCTTCAACTCACTTCAGTCTTAAAACTGTCGAAACAAGCTGGTTGCCGAGATGTTTTCTGGAAAACCCATGGGTATAAAACTCACCAAATTCAGACCGAGGAAAAGCGGTGCGGGTCTAATTACCCATGGGCCCCCGGGGCCGTGATGCCTTTACGGACCCACTGCCCACTCTGTCAGCAACTGTCATAGAGGTAATGTTTTGAAATAAATATTAAAAAGTATCACCACAACCCAGCAATTGTTCCCCAATCCACACGGCGTGTTGTATGCAAATGTTTTGTGTCTGCGTTGGTCAATTACTGAATATAACAATTGAAGAAAATCCTTACAAAACCATTCAACTGTTGAAAACAATTGCGATGCTAACTCTCTCCGGCAACAGTGAGTTATTTTTAGCTAGGTTAATGGCGGGAATTTCGAGATTAAATTTATCGATTAATTTATTGATGATTAGATGTCAGAACTACCACCGTCCAGCGATTTTCCACGCCACGGCGGCACCGACGAAGTCGGCTTGGAGTTGGAGAGAATGATTGAACAACTCGAGAACAATTCAGGTGTGTTAGCGCAATTTTTAATGTCCCGGCACATTCACGTAGTTCTCCCCGGAGTGGGGGCTGAAATGGCGGGGTCGTGACCGCGTCTATTCCTGCTCCCAGTGCTGCTAACCTGGATGGCCTACGATGTAGTGGTTTTGCGGACCAACCCACAACTCCTTGAGTCCTTGCGGGAGATGGAGGAGGCTTATCGCCGCTGTAAGGCGTGCGTTCGCAGGGAGCCGGAGCCCCAGACGGAGCCGAGCCCCGCACCTGGGCTACTCTCCACAGCCGCAGCCGCGCCGCCTCCCGGGCCGTAACGACAGGGAACTGCCAGTGGAACCGACGTTACCATAAGTGGTGGTTTAAGCAGCACATTTACATAATTATATATCGTTGATACTATATTGCCGTTTCCATTCCCGACAGGCGAATTTAATTTTGAGTTCTGCGCAGGTGTGTGTGGACTGTTGTACAGTTTGTATCGTAGCGAGTAATTGTGCTTTGTTTTCTGTGTGGTGCACAGTTTCACTTCTGTCCTCAGACTGAATCAATAAAACTGAGAGACATGAGACTTGCTGTTTTTGTACACCTGCCATAATCAAATATTGCCTGTCAGCAAAGAGATTGTAATTTTGTATCTGTGTCTAATCCTTGTGTGTTTTGCATTGTAGATGAAATACACATAGAAGAGCAAGGATTAAGATGCTAAATCAACTTCTAATCTGCAGCACACACTGACTTTGCTGGACTCCTTCGCTTGTCTCCTCCACCAGCTGGCATGTATGTACAGTATAACTGTTAATCCCCACTATACATGCAAAATGTCAGTAAACCCCCAGTATGCCCGCAAGATGACGAGAAAGGTGTGTTTGCAAATATGCAAAGCACTTGGTGTTACTAATGTGAGATCTTAAAGCAGATATGGGGATGTGGATTATAGTACACCAACCGCTTTGCTAGTTGGCCATCAGTGCAGACATTGATACAAAGAAAGTGACATAATTTTATTTTCAAAGTTCAGTTGTGTACTTTCTGTCCGGTGATTTGTCCATTGTAACTGAGGCTGTTACATGCGTATTGGTGACACCATTTTGATACACGAGTTCTTCACAGTGGTTAGTGCTTGCCTATCATTCCATCTGCAGAATCCGTGCACGATGTTGTCACTATTTATTAAAACTTGAATGTCTCATCACTCGGACGACAGGTAAAACATCAAACACAGTTATTTATGTAAAGTTTATAGAATGAATCATGACACGTGTCACTTTCATTCAGATCCGCTCTGATGACTAGCAGTTTGTAGAACATGTGTCTCGCCACAGGAGGCGACATGTTCAAAAATTATGTTCAAGCAAGTTATTCATGTGAATTCAGTTTTTTACTTCATGTATTCTTACAGAGAACTGCTTATCTGAAAATATGTCGCCTATCCTTTCTCCATAGTGGGGAGCCAACAGAACCTGCTCCCTGGAGGAGGAGAACAAAGCCAGGGGGAAAAAAATACCTGCAGCGGAAGATCCAGCAAAGCAGGTACAGGATCCTATGTGGGAAGACAGATCATAACAGCAAAAAAATAGTTGGGTGGTCCACTACGGAAAGCAAAGTGTGAAAGAAACTCAACCAAATGCGGGTGTGAAATTTGAAGGCTTTCCTCCGCCCAGTCAAATGGAGTGTGTGGGCTATCTTGTTGTGAAAGCAACTGCTCGTTACCGATCTGGTGTGTGTTGTGTTACGTCATTGTTGCCTCAACTGAAATGCAAGCGAAGATGACAAAAATAAGCCAAAGGTCTCTTGACACGTGTACATGTGTATGCAGTCTGTGAGTATGGTCCAGATTCCCACGGCGTACAGTAAACAACACTGTCTGTGCTGTCTAAGTATGATCAATGCCAAATGTTGATGTGTGTACGATGGGGACTCATCGCCCTCGGCCCAAAGAAACACAGATGACATCGGCCTAATGATGCTGCGCAGCCCAAGTCAACGCCAAGCTTGTCCTTAGGCTTTCCAATAAGTGTAATTATGTAGTTGCACACTAACTTTTTCATTGCACCAGTGGCAGTGATGTTATCGGTTTCGATTTACCTGGCTCCGCTTCAAATCAGCCTCAAGGGCATAGGAACCGCCGTTGTGTTGAATCTTAATATTCCAAACCTCGCCTTCCTTAAGCACCATCAAGGTGTAGCCGTGTAGGATGGAGAAGTTTGCACTGTCCCTCCTGACGTACGCCCATGCTTTAACGCAACAGAACATGGGAAATGATTTTGCAATTTCAGCTGCGTGCCTCCGCGTGTTCTTCTGGAGGGAGGATGAGGAACACAAGCTCGTGAGAAGCGGTGTCCTCACCTCCTCAGCATTTCAGAAGACCGTCTTGGATCCAAAGACAAAGGAATCAGTTGAAATCCCGAAAGACCTGTTTCTAGTGCACAGACTGTAGACGACTGATTATTACTCTTGAAGGTCAGCTCCCAACTAATTGACTTGTTGTGGTAAATGGCAGCCTTATGCTTTTTCAACTCCTCCTTTTCACAACAACTCTGTCTGCTGGTAAGCCTGGTGCCCCTGAGGGCCTTCTGGGCTACAATATCATGTCCTTAAAAGAAATTGAAGTGTGTTGTTGAAGGTACAAAGGCATAAACTTCTGGCAGCTCTGGAGGAGCTGCTGGACTGACGTTTGTAGCCCTGGGCAGAAAGAGATGGCACTGTCTTGATAATTGCTCCTAGTTCTTGTAGTGAGATGCTTCAGATTCCATAGTTTTCCACCCTGGTGTACCCGATGAGGGAAAGATCTGTTTGCTTACGGCACCTTTGGCAGTCAGTGCGTGTGATATTGGCGCCCTCTAGTGACGAATGTTGATAAGGAACCCTAAATGTTGCATTGTAGGAAATTTGTCGTTCATAATACCTTAAATTGTTCTTTGCACGGTGACATACTTGATTTTGAAGGTCTCAACTTGTTGAACCGGGCTTTCCAAAACAAAGAGGTATCACCTAGTAGAGAGCAAAGAGTAATGTTTCTCTGTAAATAAGCATTGCCACTGTTGGCTGTGGCGTGTGGGTCCAGTCCATTTTGCAGACGAGGGAGGGAGGGAGCGCCTTCTCACTGATGAGGTGTTGTGGACATATTCGGTATGCAGGCACAGACACACACACGCACTCACACACACACACTTTGTTGCATAAATAGTAGGCCGCCTGCTGCAAGTGAGTTCACTTGTTGTCAAGATCCTGGTTGGCTGTTTTGAGGCATGTCTGTGGTGGTGGCTGCTTCCTGTTACTAACCTCGCCCTGGTCCTGATGTTAAGGTCAAAGGAAGAAGTCTCACCTCAGTGCACTCATTGCTATCCTCTCCTCACTCTTGATATTAATCCCTGGAGTCTTCTTTACTTTCAGGGCCCTAGCGTTAATAGTTTGTGGCCTTGGATCCAGAGACCCAATATAGTATAATATAAAATTGTATTATGCAACATTCTGCGCGAGTATATTATGATTTATAAGGCTTAATTGTTGTGAGTACATGCTGAAAAATAACATTCACCAACAAATCGTCACCAACATCGGGAAATTATACGTTGAACATAATCATTCAAACACAATTTTTGAATATCATGGACATAGTTGTTCCCTAGCTCATTTCTACCTTTTTAATAGATTTGGACGTTCCCAGTCTCTAGAGGCAGCTCGGCTGTGTTGAATGCTGACGTTCTCTGTCAAATATCACCCAAACCAAAATATCAGGTGTTTTCTCACTTTCCATGAACGCCTCCGTCTCCTTCTTTCAGCCCACGGCTGTTGACATCGCTTTGACTCCGAGTTGATTTATGATTGTGTGAAAATAAAACAGCAGTGTCCAATAAGAATAAATCTTTCTCGTTGCTGCTCTCCTCTGCTGCTGCTGCTGCTTAGAATTTCTGCTGTGCTCGTGTATGCTGTAGCTGCTACCAAAGTGCAGATCCAGTAGCTGATGTCGGATCACTGGTCTGGAGCTAATGACAGAGGAGCTAAATTTGTAGAATAGAGAGGCTGGTGAATCCTCAAAGATCTTTCCTGGTTTGGTTGTGCTGTGAAATATTACACAATATTGTTATATCGTCCTAGGAATAACATTGCAGTAATTAAATTTTTTAGACTTTGTCTTAACTTGCTTGCTTTACTTACTTATACATGCAAGTGTTGCCCTTAACTGAGCCCGTTTAGCAGTTTTTGTTTTTCTGGCTGCAGCATGCTCCGTGTCAGATTGAAGACTCTGAAAATAATATAATATATAATATATATATTATATAAATATATATAATATAATATATAATATATATTATATAAATATAAAAG